>JBBPUG010000622.1:0-18412 GCA_038094535.1 Tubosaeta aff. alveolata | reverse complement strand
CATGATAGTGGTGGGCGTGTTGTGCGCCGCCCCCGCTGGCATGGCGTCGCGCGCCCCTTCACCCCCTCGTTGTCGTCGCGGTGGAGTGGTGGTGGCTGTTGCGCAGTCCTCGCCTTCCATGTCGTCGCGTGAGGGTGACGGGCAGACCGCTGCCCCGCTACCCTGTTGCTGTCGTCGCCAAGGTGGTAGGCATGTCGTTTCGCCACTATTCCCTCGTCGTCGGCGCTGTGGTGGTGATTGCGCCGTTGCATGCCCTAGCCTTCGCCGTCGTCGTTGTCGTAGTAGTAGTAGTAATGGCAGTGGTGGCACCGGCGCGTTTCGCACTGCGCCTCGTTGTCGGCGCTATGGTAGTGGGTGCGCCGTTGCGTACCATCGTTGTCGTCGTGGTGATGGGATCATCAACGAAAACGGTCGAAGATTACTAATCGTCGGAAACAACCGACGGAAACAGCCGACAGAGTTGGACTGCACAACAGCCCGCACCACCACTCCACCGCGACGACAACGAGGGGGTGAAGGGGCGCGCGACGCCATGCCAGCGGGGGTGGCGCACAACACGCCCACCACTATCATGACGAAGACGGCAGCGCCAGGGACGACGAGGTCGCGCAACCACGAGCCCACCACCACCAGGACGGCAAGGAGGCGCTACCCCCGCACTACCGCGACGGCTACCCGCCAACCACAACCCCAACGGCGTGGATAGCGAGGGGGTGCAACGGCACCACCACGCGGACCACGGCGACGAGTCCAGCAGTGACTTCACGGTCTTTCTGCAGTATATCGCGGTGAGTAATTGACAAAGAACCGTGAATTTGTGACTGATATTTGTCGAGGTCGCGAGTTCTGAAGCCAGCTTTACCCATGGTCGACATGACCCCGCGTACCATTACCATTCCATCTTTGACTCACCACGCTGGCAAGAGGTATATGTTGACCCCGGATTCTCCCGACACGTGTGTTTTCACTCTCCCCTAGATTTTGCGGGAGCTGATGATTTTTGTAGGTTGCAATTGCCAAGCACATCGGCCTCCAGACCCTCCGCATTTCCGGTGACATCATTCTACCCTTCAATACTACCCACTACCCACTACTCTTTGGAGTTGCAATCATACCTCGACAGGTATCTGTCCATCTAATCACTTTGGATAATAACGTCCCCTTTACTTTTTGTAGAGTCGAGGAACTCGCCAAAGCCTCATCGCTTCGGGTTGATTTTACTCCTACGTCAGTCGATGATGGCTCTTCAAGCTGCTAGCTTGTGAGTTGACGTTGAGAAGACAAAAGCCGAGGTCGATCTCAGGAAATCGCTGAGGAAATTGAAGAAAAGACGAAAATTCCTACATAAGCTTTGCCAGTACATATGTGAGCTCCTGAAATATATTGGGAAGGAGTGCAAGAGACACGAAGAAGGGGTATTACCAAGTTGGGTGTAAGATTTGAGTTTCTTGAGATGATTACACGTCTGTTAATCAACCTCAGGTTTTCAAGGAGACACCTACTGAAGGCAATCCAACGTGTTCAGGCCGCTAATCGCAAGCTCGTTGAATTCGAACGTGGTTTTATTTCGAAGGAGGGCATTAAAGGCCGCGAGCGGTACAAGCATCTTGGGGTAGCCCCAGGCAAGTGGACAGGTGAGCTCTGTCAGGCTCAATGTGCGGTACCGAATTCGTTGATGCCGTTCCTGCAGGCTATGGTGCAACGACATTGCCTGGGCTCACCGAAGCCATCACCCTGGATCGAGACGCTAAAGCTGCTAGTCATGAGGCTGCGAGATTGAAACTTCTTATTGACCATTTGACTGAGAAAATTTCGGTGTGATTGGAATGCATCTGCTTCAATGCTTGCACCGAAGCTATTGCTTGTTGGGGTGATTGGTCCGTACATATGTAGTAGGCTAGCAGTCGTGCATGATTTGTATTTCGTCTGACCTCCTGAGGGATCGGATGAGTAGTTACCTTCTACCACCACGTTCACTAACATGGCACCTGGCAATGCTGTTCTGCCATATGCCTTGGACACGTCGGGAGTGAATAAACTCAGAAACAAGCGCGTCGTACCTAGCCCGTGCAGAAGCGACATTCTTTGAACACTTGTAGGAGCACTGACACTATCTATGCTAACATCGCTCGACTCGATGCCATTTGATAGGGTCTCGCACCAGAGGTCGTTCCCGTTCGCCGAGGACCTGTCCTCGTCGCGCATCTGGACCATGATTAAGCTGTCCGCCGCGACGCGCCTGTGTTCTATCCAAGACACCTTTTCCAACAGGAGCGCTCCAAAGCGCTACTTCAGACGGGCGAACAACCGCAGGGCGCGACGTCTTGTCCAGCCCGGTGACACAGTGCGCATACTCCTGGAAGAGGAGTGTTCGGATCCAAGGATGGACGAGGTAGTGTTCGTTCTCCATGATCGGGTCGTGTCTTGTCCGGATCTCGACGTCGCCAAACGTGATCGTAGCCGTATGGTATGTCGACAGGTTGGTTATGGTATGAATGGGAGAATGACCGGTCGTTCGACGAATCCTGCGGCGATGTGGCTGCGCGCTGTGCGTGAACGCGAAATGGTGTCGCCGCGGCTAAACTAGGTCACATCTGTCCTTGAACTTGGCCAACATCGCCAAATTACGAGCCTTGTCCATCATCCCATGAGGCTAGATGGTTCCTGACGCACATTCCGTCAGACCGGGGTTCAGGTTAGCAGGGTATCAGGAGACGCCATGGGTTCCGACCCAGTCAAAGTCAACGAGCATACCCCGACGCCGAGTGTCCGAACCAGGTCGACCGGGGGCAACCATGCCGTTTGGAGTACGGAGATCACCAAAGACGAGGTCTTTTAAGTGCAGCAGTGCGATGGCATCTCGAACGTATCGTACGAAAGGAGCTCCCCTCGGTTTTCCGCATCCCAGGCCGTTTCGCCCTGGATAAAACCCATGACGACCATGAACAAGCCGCCACACAACACCGGCGCGAAGCCCTTGCCAGCTGTGAATACCAGTAGTCGGTGGGAATATCTCCAAACGAGGACATCGGATCGGCGCTGTGAGGTCTGGGCATGGTGGCAAGGCAAACCCCCAACCGCCGCGTTGCTTCATCCTCTGCCAACACGACAATCTTGCCTGATCGCGAGAGTCAACGGGTGAACGTCAGGGATGGTACACCGTGTATGCAAGGATTGGTGAAGGCGAGGGGAACAAATGTTCAGTATCGAGCATTTGTTTCCCTTCGTCTAAAACCACTTGAGGTCGGCGACGACACGTCGAGTAGCCGCAAAAGCTTGGGCGAGACGGAGTACATTCTTCTCAGCATGGGAATCCAGATCCAAACGCTGAGAAAACAAGCGATTGTAGTACACCCCGTCTGTATACATCGCGATGACAGCGACAACGAAAAAAAAGATCTGACCTTTTCGACAAGTGATGTCGCAACGTGCGCGTACAACATCACTGCCTGCATAGAAGTGACCCTTCCAGACCAGCCTCGTTCTTCACTTCCACCACGACGAAAGGTGTTTTACTGCAGTTGATAGCATCTGGTTTAATATCGAACTGATGGGGAGGCATCAGTTTGACATAAATCAGGTGCCATCAAACTTCTATGGCGTACCGATTTCAGAGGGTTCATTGTCCATTAAATGGCTCAAGTTGTAGTTGAACCGGCCGATAGCGAATTGAACAGGGAAACTGGGGGACCGTAATTTGGTGCAATCCGCCCAGTATGTACCTTGTCCGCATTGCTGACGACAACTTTCTGCACACCTGAAAAGGAGAAGACGGCGGCGGACGGTGTGGGGAACGAGAGCCATGATTTGATGCCCTTTTCGCATTCTGGAAATAATCACCAGCAGCACTGCAGCAGAGGCACAAAGAACACGCGTACGTTTAAGTGCTTGGCCCTCGAGATCTCCCAGATAATCTGGATCCTCGAGAACTAGCGCACAGGTAAGACAGGCAACGATGAAGCTTACAAGGAGAGACCTACTCTCGTCGGGATTCGGTGGACGAGTTCTTTGACCCGTTGCGATTCCCTGACCTTTGGCCCATCATCACGGTGCTGCCACAGCCATTCTTGACAACGAGAGTCTAGTTTGTCGTAATCAAGAACGGCTGTGTCGACCGGCGCGAAAGACGAGTTAGAAGGCTAGAGTAGACATGAGGATGGGACTTTCTGAACGGACGGAGCAGCGAGTGGGAAGGAAGAAAGAGACACAGAGAGATCGCGCTGGGCCGGCCTTATATCTGCTGGGTATTGCTGGTCCGTGCGCGAAGAAGGCATCGGCGGGAGTCGGCGTCTGTTTAGGATGACGAGCTCAATCCGGTGATCGGCATTCCCAGTACCTTGTGGCGTACATGCCAAAAGTTTGATCTGTTTCCTTGAAGGGTCTGAAAAACTATCAGATTCTCCTTCATTCAGTGGCCACGTGCCACAACGTCCGCACGAACCTCTCGAGCAATTAGGAATCCCCCTGCGTACTGGCTTCTGGCAGGGCCGGATGCACACCATCAGCGTGCCACTATATACCCACCGCTACACTGACGACAACTTCAAGTGATGACGGCGCCACGCTCGCACCTTCCACCATACCACTGCTGACGACAAGGATGTGGGACATACGTACTACCACCATGACAACGGCAAGGAGCGCGGGTAAGCATATGATACTACGCTGAAGTAGAGTATGTCAATAGTAGTTTTGCAAAAACTAGTCACAATCCTTCGCACATTACCGGTAGCAATTGGGCCTCCCCTATCCGACCCCGACCTCGAATTGAAACTCTGTTCAGTCCCATCACGTACTTGCAATACAAGAGGGGAATCGTTTAATCATGGCTACGTCCACCGTCGATTGGGTATTCTGCTATCCTTGCCACGACCTTCCTTATGTTGCCGCAGAGACTACCACCGTCTATCCGTCCCCGATGTCAATCTGTCAGCTGTGGCGCCTGGTCATAAACGAGAATCCTCATCTTGGCGCCGATCCTGACAAAGTGCCTTACAAATTCTATATCGTACGTTCATCCTTTTTGTACGCTGCAGGCAATTTTCCTTATGTCCACTCTAGCCTTCCAACTTGTCTTTCACGCCGGTCAACACCCTACTCTTTCGATGCCAAACATGGCTGCGGCAGCACCGTGATGATGGGCCAAAGGTTGAGGACTTCCAATGGCTCAACGATATCTTCCCTAATCCACCGCATCCTGACTTCGTGCATGTGATTGTTGTGACAGACAAGAGTAGGTCTCTCCTTGTAAACATCATCGTTGCCTGTCTTACCTGTGTGCTAGTTCTTGAGGACCTGGATTATCTGGGAGACCTCGAGGGTCAAGTGCTTCAACGTTGGCCTGTTCTTTTGGTTTCTCAGTCCTCTTGTCACTAACTGTTTGTCAGAGGGTGCAAAGGACATCAAAGCATTCAGGACCTCGTTCCCCATGCCATCAGCCGGCGTCTCTTCTTTCGAAGGCGTGCGAAAAGTTATCGTAGAGAACGCTGACAAGTTTCATGCTGGGCGACCTCCATCAAATTATGGTCCCCCTGTGGCCCTGTTCAATCACGCTTTGGGCCGATTTCAATACGACTTGAGTCATCTGGATGATGAACCCTCTAACATCGATACTTCTCCCCGTCTCATTCAGCTGACACATACATTCCTGCACCTTTCTGCAGGTTACTTTCACAACAGAGATGAGCGTGTCGGAGCCATCAGTGGAATTCTCGAGCACTGCTGCAGTGTGCCATTGCTGTGGGGGGCACATCGGTTTGATATTGACCCGGGTGCTATCAACTTTGGCGATACACCTTTTGTCGTCGTGGAGGTAAAGAACGAGGTTGGTCTGGAAGGAGACGCCTCTATGCAGGCAGCACTGGCGTATACCCACATTGCAACATCACTTCTCAAAAAGGTTAACTCATTCTTTTCCTTCGTCAGTGTCATTCACTTTTTTGTAGGACCCACGGAAACTGTCAAACTATCCCGCTGTCCTCTACGGCATCATGGGCAATATGCTTGAAATTGGAGTCGCAATCTACACAGATGGGGTGTACTACAATCTCTTATTTTCTCAGCGTCTGCACTTGGGCTTTCATTCTGCAGAGAATATCCTCCGTCTTGCTCGAGCTTTTGCAGCTACTCGACGTGTCATCGCCGACCTCAAGCAGTCTTATGCGCGCCTCAAGACAGCCCCACTAGCTCAAGATAGCATCGAACATATGTTTCCCTCACCTTTGCCGATCCCTACATACACCGACGCCGTGCCGTCACTGACGTTCACCCGCCGAATCTCGCGATCAGGTGAGACCTTCGTGTCGGCAGAGGATGAGGTATCAGGGCAATCGGGCATTTACCTTGCCACCATGCCTAGACCTCACAGCGCCGGTGGGGACACGGCGATGTCCTCGTCCGTCGATGCACCCGCCGACACAGTCGAGATCATCGTCAAGTTCACCGCACGATACCACCCAGAAGCGCATCGCCTACTTGCAGCCGCGGGCTTCGCGCCGACGCTGCACGCATGTGTGCCTGTGTGTGGTGGCTTGTTCATGGTTGTGATGGATGTCGTCCAGGGAAGGACGGCCTGGGATGTGAGCGACTGGCAGGGGGTACTCCTTTCGCACGGTATCTTCGAAGATGTTCGAGATGCCGTCGCACTGCTGCACTCAAAGGACCTCGTCTTTGGTGACCTCCGTACGCCGAACGTGATGATCGTCCCTGGCCAATCCACTCGTCGTCGGGGGTTGCTCATCGACTTTGACTGGGTTGGGACACATGGTGTCTCCCGATACCCTGCTAACTTGAACGCTGATCTGTCGGAATGGGCGTCAGTGGGTATTGAGCCGTATGGGTTCATGGACAAGGCGCATGATTTGGCGATGTTGGACAGGTTCAAGCATAAATGCGAGCCGGCCCAGTGGCTGTGACACCTTTTCGCCGTTCATGTAGCTGCCAGTGTACCTTTGTCTGTGGTTTCGTTTCCGAGAACTCTGGACTATACTGTTGCCTTTCCACATGTCATTTCGGCTGCAGATCTGAGTCAACATGAACAAGTTCAGAGTCTCAGTGAAAGGTCAGCCCGTGTCTCTAAAAGCGCACACTGTTGTGCGTCACCATATAGAACGTTCACTACCATCCTACTGACGACAACAGTGAGGGAGTGCAACCGTGTCGCGCCATCGATCACACCGCCATGACGACGATGAGGCCGAGGGTGCGACAGCGTTCCCACTGCCACAACGTCACTGATTACGACGAAGGTGAGGAGGGTGCAACAGTGCACCCACCGCGGGCTGGGTCACAAGCAACGAGTTCTTTTCAGAGCGACTCACTAGCGCCACAGGGAGGACAATGACTCACACTGTACCAGTGCCATTACAGCCCCGACGATGATAATGAGTCGATACAGGGCGTGCGGGCGAAGACGGCGCAGGTACTACTATCATGATAACATCAGGGGGCAAGGATGAGCGTACGCTAACGTAGTGTTGATAGTTACCTCAACCTGTGCGGGACCGAGTCCTCGGCTTAGATTCGTGAAATAAACCAAGTATTCATGACAGCGAGACCATGAAAACGGATATCTGTGATAGTATGCAAGGTGTGTGAAAGAGTGGAAGTACCAAGGACCAGATACGTAGCGCATATATGAAGCATGAGACGAATCCTCGATTACTGTACTTCGATGGTTTCAATGTTTGTTCATCAAGTCTGTCAACGGAACCTCGTCACGGATCCGAACCATGATCAAGCTATCCGCCGCGACACGCTTATGTTCCACCCAGGATACCTTCTCAAACAAGATTGCTCCAAATCGCTGCTTCAGACGGGCGACCAACCGAAGAGCGCGTGTCGTCTTGTCCAGCGGCACTACGCGAATACTCTTGTGAAAGCAGTGGGCGAGTCCATGGATGAACAAGATAGTGTTCGTTCTCCACAGTCAGGTCGCTCGTCGTCTTAATCTCGATATCACCAAACTCGGTCGTCGTCACATGGTACAGCGAAGACTAGTCTTGGTATCTGGACCCGGTGATGTACGGATGAGCTTGGTGACGAGAAAACAGATGCAAGGAAGTTGCAGCCGGCTAGAAGCGAGGGCCGCTGGTGGAAGCTTGTACAACTGGTGATATAGTGTTACAGGGAGAGGTCGGGTAAGGACGCGCGCAATGCCGAGACCTGCTGATCCAGCTCAACTGTCTCCATCCGTGGGATGTGTTGCGGTACGAGCGAGTTGTAGACGGCCAAGTTTAATGGCAAACAGCTATTGTAAGCATTTGCGATACCAGTCCATGCGAGGATCGTCACATCGCCTGAGCCCGTCAGGATGTGTTCCAGGAATCTCCCGACAGCCCGAGTACCCTCCCCATATATGACTGGAATGGATACATTGAAAACCAATAGCGAATACGCAATATCTTCCACTCGTGTTGATTGACGCAGCGATGCCATATAGAGCTTCTCGCGAACATTCTCCAGGCCAGGCCGGAATACAGCCAACTGATCTGCAGAAACGCGTGATGCCTGTTCCATTTCCGAGACAACCGCAGGGGACTCCTTATGGTTCCATATCGCCAGCCCAAGGTAGGGCTTCCAGTCCTGCGTGTAGAACTGGACTGTTTCGGCGGCGACATATTCTTGGCACGTCCACGCGCGAGTGTTCCAAATGCACCTCCGTAGACCGCCGGGCGACGACACATCGAAAAGGTATATGATCGTGAGGGACGAACCGCGATACCAAGCGAACATGGCGACAAGTGACTCTTGCAACAATACGTTGTTCTCTTGATCGATACAACATGTGTCACTCCATGCCCACCGGAACCCGAGGTGACGCACGAGCGAGCAAAAGCTCTGTAACTTGATGCTCCTAGAAGATATCTTTAGCTTGTAAACTGTGATGTTCCTGACCTCCCTGTAGCGAGGCTCATTTGCTTGCCATCTATGTGAGAACATCACATATCGGTAGAATTGTCTCCTCTCTCCGAACCCATGCGTCGTCTATTCGTGTCGTCATGGATGACACAAGCTCGTGGAAGATCGGAAGTGATTCAAACGCCCCTGCTTGCCCTGGCTTGCCCAGTAACTGACCGGTGAAGGTGTCGATGAGAACTTGAGGCAAATGGGAGACAGTTGTGTTAACGATATCACGAATCATGGGTCTCGCATCGGTATACCGCGACCGTAGCTCTATCGTTCGTGTCAATCAACGTGACATGTCATATTAACAAAACCACTCACTACGAACAGCATCGTCTGGGGATTCCTCCAATTTTGTTAGCATCATATCAAAGGCTGCAACCGCTTCTGCGTGACGTCCTGCGCCATGCAAGACTGTCTCTGTTCGTGCCCTCGATGAGACGATGGGTCGAGCTCGATTGCCTGCAAATTGAATCAATGATATTGAGTCTCGCATTGAGACACAACACACACTTTGTCAGCATCATCCAATGCGTCTTCCCATGACTCCATCATAGCTCGTACATGGCTTCATTTGATCAGTGTGCTCATGCGGTTCGGTGGATTGAGCGATAACAAGGCCGATAAGTGTTCGTCGGCTTCACTGTAGTCTCGAGCGTTCACAGCAACCTCCGCAAGTTTCTCCAACCCAGACACGCTCCGGTAGTACCATGTAATTATAGCGATGACTCACCAAGCTCCCATTGCGCTTCCTTGCGCTTCCTTGTTGTCGATATTCCCGTCTTGTGTGCGTTCACCCTGTGTTTGTCGAAGAAACTCGACTGCTTCTGTGATGCGACCATGCCCTTCGAGAGCATCGCACATCGCGTGGTAAATAAGATCTCTAGGAAGTTTGAACTGCAACGAATTAGCATCTATTATCGAAGTGAGGCGCGAAGCATACCTCGTTCACACCATCCAGGGCGTCATTGACCGACCCATGGAGCAACATTTTACTTGCCCACTTGGTTAAGAGAGCAGTTGGAGCTGAGGGACCGAGGGACAACGCAGTGGCATAATACGCGAGTGCCTCGTTGTGTTCCTTGGCCTCGTCCTTAACGCCCTCAAGTGTGACAATACATTTGGTCCTAAAGACAAAGAGAACCGATCAGCACCTTAGAATCATATGACGATAGAACTCACACAAAATCCAATTCTCGATGATCGCACTGTCGGATCTCACGGTGTCGAGGAAAGACTTTGCCACTCCAATCACATTGCCACTAACGTACAGTGTTTCGTACTGGTGTTTCTGTTGATATGCGCAAATTCGGAACGGAGTTCTTCGACAGTTTTTTCGAGACCCGCTGACAATAATCGCGAAAGGGTTAGGCAAGCTCAAACCAAGACTGACAATGAACGAACACGACTTCCCGTACTGAATAGCAAGGTCCGCGGGTCTTGAAAAGAAGTAAGTATCTTTTCCTGAGCGCCCATGCCTTTAGAGTCGGATTCCAGTCATCATCACGTTACCCCAGAATCATGTGTTCCATTAAACCAGGTCTGTTCGCAAACAGTGCAGCCTCGTTCTGTGTTCACCACTGCCAGACTCTGTTACTTGCCTGTCGATCGGAGAATATAATCGACGGCACTTCTGATCAACAATGTTCTCGGCGACGTCGCCATTCATGACGAGCTGTTCGAATCAGGTGCTGTCAGCTTCGAGTATAACAACGAGCAGTGCAACCTCATTTTTTCAGTCGCCATAGTCCATGCTCACCTCATCTATATCACAGTAACATCCTCGCGAATCCGACACATTCAGAACACCCGCCACACCAACATGGCGCGGTCTGCAAAGATGACCCCAAAGCCCACGTGAAGCAACGCCCGAACTCTGAGAGCCAGGATTGTTCAACGCTATGGCGCACATCAGACTCCTCTCATTGACTGGCACTTGGCCACTAGGCCAGCCACGCTACAGCTTGATCAGGTTCCCTACAGCGTGAGTTCGACGCCCGATGGTGCCTGTCTGCTGGTCGTACAAGCCAAGGGGAGTGGCTTGGCCGTGACGGCGTATCACTGGAGCACCTTTGGCACCACAGAGGGAACTCTGCTTGATTTAGGCCGGATTGCTGTCGAAGATGGTCCTTTTGAAAAACTCTTAGTCACATCGATGATCAACCGAAACACAGTCCACGTGATCATGCTCGACTTCAAGGCACACACGTGTAAATCGCATGCACTGGACATTACTTGCAAAACGACGGAGTTTACGTTCCAGCAAGAGGGCGCGGGCAATTCTAGACGACACAGCGCAGGAGCTCTGCCCGTGACCGCACACAACTGCTTTATCGACTGTTTCGCCAATGTCTGGACACGCTTTCCCGTCTTAGCGGCGGTGCAGCGCGAAACTATTTCTTCCTCGAGTCTCCGGAGTGCGCGGATGCTCCTGTTTGTAACAGATTATGACCATACACGATATGCGCCGCATTTCTCGCGAATGATCCGAACGTTTGAGCGGGAGAAGAAGAAGCTGACAGGGGATATGCTAAGGTCCATCCAAGTTTCTGCGGTGACGCCCGCCGTTTTTACTGCCGAGTTCTGTGGGGATGGGGATCATCAGAACTCTCCCAGTGATCATCCGTGGAGTGTCTCTGCTTTTCGTGCGGGAGAATGGCTCGTCGATTTCTTATGCTTGATCCCAATCCATCTTGCTGTGGCGAAGGACAATCAATTCGTACCCCTCAAAGATGGGGTGTACTCGCCCGAGTTGGAGAAGTCACTTTTGGGTGCGGATGTGAACCATATCGTGGACAAGCTCTCATTTGGTTGGTATGAGTCTTTGTTTCAGTCCTATATGGCGTCAAAGGTGGGTCTCTTTCTCTCTCGGTCGTGAAATGCATTTTTTCATTCATTGACGACAGCCTGTGAGAGTGGTGTCCTCTATGGGGGAACAGTCAGTCGGCAAGAGTTTTGCGTTGAATCACCTTGTCGATACATCATTTGCTGGATCGGCTATGCGGACTACAGAGGGCGTATGGATGTCGGTTACCCCTACAAAGGACGAATTGATTGTTGCGCTTGATTTCGAAGGTCTGTGATAGCTTGCGTTGACTTATTTGCCTCTACGACACTTCACCTGGATTTGCAGGTGTGCACAGTATAGAACGCTCCGCTCAAGAAGATATGCTGCTCGTTTTGTTTAACACTGCGATATCCAACTTGGTGAGTATGATGCGGTCCGTGTCTCCTGACTCAGGGATCTTTGTGTTGCAGATATTGTTCCGCAACAACTTTGTGCTCAACCGAGATGTTACTGGGCTCTTCCAGTCGTTCCAGTCAAGCTCAACGGTCTTGGATCCCAAAGCAAATCCATCTCTGTTTCAGTCGACTTTGGTCATTATCATCAAGGTACATCTGCTTGGTCACTACATCATGTTTCTGAGGTGCTATCCCCGATGTAGGATGTGGTCGAGTCGGACATGGCCGAGATAGCAAGGGAGTAAGTGATAGTTACCCGTGGCAGTTTATGATGGGTCTTATATCCCATTCCCAGGTTTTCGCTGAAATTCCGCAGAATTGTGCAGGATGAGAAAGAAGCAAATTTCATATCTCGGCTGCATCGCGGGAAGCTGAACATCATACCATGGTACAGCGGCTGGGCTTGAGCGAGTCCAATCAACTCACGCCCCACTCACTCGTACAGGCCAGTCATCGAATCAATGGAATTTTATACACTATTTCCTATGTTGAAGCGACGGTTGGATCGACAACCAATTACGCACCCGTCGGCAGGAGCATTCTTGCATTTGGCGAAAACTTTGATGGCCAAGTTGAAGGTAAGCCAATTCCTTAGACGAAAGGCATGCCATATCTGGTTCTAATATACGAATATGTTCTAGGCGAATGACTGGGGTGCTATGTCTCGTATGTCCATTTTTCGGTTTTCGCTAGTGAACACACGTTGACCGTAGTGTACAGAAACCATGGCATCTCATCGTGCACAATTAATCACGAGGCTACTCGCTAATGCGCTCGCTTACGGATATACGGAAGTCGACGCAGAGCCGTGGACACCTCTGAAGGTAGACCTGCACTTACTAACTTATCTCTCGCATTAATTCTTCGACAGAATTTGGACACAGATATACTAATTGATCTTCCAGATACAGCCCACAAACTTCTCGTTGACCGCAGCGGTGACGGGTCCACGTCTCCCGAACACATATTGGCAACGTTACGGGCGTCCTGGGAAGAACATGCGCCTCGTCAACGTATCTTGGAAGACGAATGGTTCGCAGGTTTGACGAAACATCTCGAAAACATCGTGGACTTGCGAATTACTCGTGTAAATGAATGGCTGGATCAAAACTTGGCGCGCTTCAAATCGGCAAGCTGCGATAGTAGTTACGCGTGTATCGATGACCTGAGGCGTCTTTTTGAGAGTTTGACTGTGGATTTGAGGGGTAGCGTGCGGCTGTGTGGGCTGACGTGCGAGCGGTGCCATCTGCGGTGTGTACAGAGTCGGATGCACGAAGGTGTCCACGGCTGCCTGTCCAGCCATATGTGTGTGCACAACTGTGTCTTCTGTCTGGCACTTGAGCCGCAGGAGCATCGGCCGTGTATGATGAGGTGAGTGATGTTGCACTGTCATGTCACGCTCTTTACTTGTGGTTTATAATAGCGCGGGACACGCTGGGAAGCATATGTGCGTACTTTATTCCCTTGATGGAGCACACAACAACTCACATACCGTCATAGATGTACTGCGAACCAGCACTTGTGTGGCAAATCATGCAAACTTTCTGGGAGGCCCGGTTGCTTGAGCGTGTGTGCCAAGGTAGGCACCATTGACTAAGAATGTGAACAACGTTTGACGCCGTCCACGAAAGCGGATCGACCACTCCGATGAGGAACACCTATGTGCAGCCCCCGTTCACGCTTGCGGGAAGGTGAGCCAAGCTTTATCGCCATTAAACATTCGTGCATCTTCATTTCATTTGTTAGCCATGTGATCTATCCAATGTGTACTTGGTCAATGGGAGTGTATACTCGTGTCCCGGAAAGTGCCTCACCCCCAGGTTGTTTTTTTCCCTTAATGCTTCACTTTCGTTTTGCAAGTGCTCACGTGTTTGAAGTGATATGAATCATTCCGTCCATCGATGCGACGAACGGTCCTGTATGGTTGAGTGCCAGTTATGTAAACGCCGGTGTGCAGACCAAGACCATATGCATGGTCTCAACTCCGGTGCAATCCATTTATGCGGGTGCGTTTGGTGCTGAAGTAGTAGTTGCATTTGCGGCTCATCGAAGGATATCAGAGAAAAACACTCGTGCAAGTCTCCTTGTGAAGCCTCAGGAGCATGCGAGGTCAAAACGGTGCCAGAGTCGATCAATTTTAGGGGCAAGCACGAAAAATTTCAGTATACCAAGGTCCGTTTTCTGATGAGGGATATTTATGCTGATGTTCATTTACCTTGCAGTATTCTCAGGGTTCGTTTGAGATCCTGGCTTTTCCGCATTAAGTTCATGGTACGCTATTTAATAGTTTCGCAGCGCTTAACATGCGCCAAGGAGATCCCTTCTGGTGCCACGGAACACTCTGGGCCTCACAACCACAGCTTAGACGAAAAAATTATCCATTCCTGCGAAACGAGGTATGACTGCCGCCCTGTCTAACTTTTCTGTGTCTCATCGTATTAGGTGCGAAAATTGTGGTTATTTTTGCACCTTACCTCTTGGTAGGTTGGGCACAAACCCCAGATTCATCGAGTACTGATGACTTACTCAATTAAGGCCATCACCAAGAGCATGAAACTCGCCATGGATCCATGTCACGTACCCGTTGGACCATAGATGGGCCAGACGAGGTAGCGGTGGAAATTGAAGGGCGCAAGTTCTCCACTAACGATGAGGGTGGACCAATGCTGTGTAACATCGTTTGCTCAGCGATGGGCCGGCATGTCCACATCGACTACTGTCGCACAGATGATCCCGCAGAGTGTGTAGGCGACCAGGAGGCGCAACACCTCAAGAAGCAATTACATCCAAACCCGGATCGACCAAAAGATATGATCACACACAGTTTGTTCTGGAAGCGGAGTGGTAAGTGCCGTTTGGGTGCATTCGCGTTGTTAAATGACGTACTCGGAACAGGTTTCAAGGATCCGTACTCGAACGAAGAGAAAACAAATTTTGGCAATTGGTATGCTCAATTCTTCACTCTATTTTGTAATGATTGACCGTCGACAGTGATGCTATGTGCACAGGTATGCATTTTTCCTCTGTTCTTGTTTCATCTGGGCATTTGTCTGACGGATATGGCTAAATAGGCCCTGAACACACGGCTGCCAGCGGTAGTGCAGCCATACCTTCTTACTGTCTCTTACCTCTTTTCCATGCTCCTTCGAAGACAAAAAGTACCCTAGTGGGGATGGGTTATGTCTCGAAGGATGGACATCAATTTGCCTGCAAACGGCCGTTAAAACAGGCCTTCCATGTGTAGGTTCATCTATTTGTCTATAAACTAGATATCTACCTGGTATGATTTCTATAGGATCTTTGTCGCAGATTGGTGAGTATCAGTTTATGTATGTCTCATTCAGGGCTGTTCATCTTACCTGCGTCAACAGCTCTCGTTCAATGTCCCGCGTTGATCGAAAGCCACTTCCCAATACACCGGTAACCGCCAGAATTAGTTCCTTTGCGAATAATCGATATGGCGCTGTTCTCTCGTCGCTGTACACTTTCTGGGCAGCTCGCGCAGCGACGATTGTGAACTCAGGTGCTGCGCAACGAGACGCATATAGCGTGATATTGTTTGATGGCTCAGCTGACACACCAATCACGAATGATCTCTCGAGCACACCTGATCAATTACTCGATATTCTACTAGAATCCGGTACTGGCTCCGGCACTAATTTCACACTTGCGATTCAACAAGCGCAGCGAGTCATGGCAGAGAATTGGAGTGTTGAAAGGTAAATGTCACTTCTTGTGTCCTCTTCCTCCTAACAGCGTGACCCCTCTTGGGACAGACATCCGGTCATTATTTTTCTGTCAGACGGAGAATGCAATATTGGGGACTCCGTCATGCATGAACTGTGCCGCACGGCCATTCAACTCGGGTAAACGTTGTTTGCATGCTGGGCAATGTTCAGACTCTGACGCCTTTTTACAAATGCAGAAACGCAGTCTCATTCCATGCTGTATTTTTTGGCTCGGGGCGCCGGTGGTCCCCGTTGTCTCACATGGTCAAAATTGCATGTGATGCGCAGAATGCGTCTGCTTCTACGACTGTACCATCTGCCCACTGGGAAGCTTCTGACACGGTGTGCTCTTGTATAGTGGTGTCCCAGTAATTGTCTAATAGACTATTTGTGTGCCGTGTTAGGTTCAACTTGCCGGGGCGTTCCAGGCTATCGAAGAGTCGTTGCGAAAACCAAGGGGAGGACTGATACATTGAGCCACGTGTTTGCCTGTCGCATTGTCGCCTGGTGATACCATGTATTTACTGCCAGTACTATGGGTGCCACGTAGGACCCTCTTTAAAGAGCTCCTTGCTTATGGCGGGATAGGCAGTGGGCATGTGTTGGAATTCATTTACGGCTTGTGAAAACGGTTCAATTGTCTCACGACGCTAAACGACTCTTTGCCTGGTGATTTGATCGTGATCGACCCGTCTTGCCCTTTGCATACATAGTGTTTCCGCCAATTTATTTTCGTTGATGCCTCCTGTTGAAACGTACAATATTTCATATCCTTAGTTTCATATTTTTTACTACTTACGGGTGTGCTCAACACGACGAAACTCATCAGGTCTCCCAAAGCTTTTGCCCAGCAAGTAGTAACAAGCGCAGGTCAGGCAAATGCTTGAGAAAGCCACATTAGCTGCCCATCGGTCTAGGGGGGCGCACCCCATGTGGGGATTTGGATATAATATCCAAACACTATACTATCACACACAGAGAGATACATCTTTTACTATAGTGAGGAATACATCCAAGTAGATAAACTATCATATCTGATATATCCATGTTCATAGAGTAGGATATATCCTCAAGCTGATCAGTATCCAGTACACAACACAGCCGCTTGGAAGCGATTATGTAAGCAGCTTCTAAGCGGTGACATCACCAGGGGCAATGCCAAGAAGCAGGCACCATTTCCCCATTTCTTTTCCATCATTCCCAATTGGGAATCCCTCCTTGACATATGTTTTGTCTTTGTTATGAGCCTTCCCCTGGCTATCCTTGGGGTCCTAGTGTAGATATATGGTGTACATAACATAAATGAGTATTGGCAATGCTTATCTAATGTACTAGCATGCCCTTAATGGCAGGAAGTGACATATTGTTAAAACTGAAAAACATAAACGCATTTTTGACATTCTGTACATATTGTCAGGCACACTGCACTCCCATATACTCTCTCTATATGTGTACAACATATAAACAGCCAAGGTCCACAACTTGAAAGGTTGGGAAGCTATGACACATTCTTCTCCTGACCCCTTTCTGGCTCATTTCTGCTTTAATAATGGTTGTGTCGCTCTGATATTGTATTCATGTGTATCCACAATGTACACCCCTTAGTTCCACTGTCTCAGACATCTCCTAGCCCTCCACAGAATACTCCTAGAGCGCATTTTTCATTTTTGGATCAATAGGAACATATAAAATGATAAATAGAATATATGGTCAGGGCAACTATCTAAACCAATGGATTACATGTATATCCGTCCATGATAACTGTCCTGTTGACCCCCAATGAGTGTGGAAGCAGGGAGCAGTGATACAAACATACCAAAAGCGTGGGAAATGGTACACAAACTTAGGAGACTTTGAATAGCTTATGTTTCTGCTTCACCACACATGCTCCATTAGTCCTGTACCTTCTTACCATACACAGACAACATATATATACATGGGCAACTTCATCTGAGAGCTATTTAGAGCACCTAATACCTAATATGAGGTATGACATGTACACAGGGGTGAAATACAAAACATGTTCGCATTTTTGATCTACTGGATGTATGGCTTTGATGAACACATGCCAATGAGGCCTTCTACATACCCTTTGACATATTAGCAGCTTATGAAAGCAGAATCCAATCCTAGGATGATATTATGATTCTCTCTCCTTTTGATATATCCATTTATGGTGCTTTCCCAGCAGTTCTGGATGTAATCACACCATGTCTGACTTGCCTTAGGATGCCTTAGGTACCATTCCATGTGTATTTCATGTACCCAGAGTGCTATGCCCAAATTCTATTTCGCTTTTTTCACTTTTCATGTTTTACTGCACTATGTGCTGGAGATTAGA
This sequence comes from Tubosaeta aff. alveolata, assembly GCA_038094535.1. Taxonomy (NCBI): domain Eukaryota; kingdom Fungi; phylum Basidiomycota; class Agaricomycetes; order Boletales; family Boletaceae; genus Tubosaeta; species Tubosaeta aff. alveolata. Next base: position 196 of record JBBPUG010000622.1, on the reverse strand, counting down.
TGAATGTGAAACATAACATTATAGAGGGCTGGGGGACATGTATATCTATCTTAGGTTCCCTTGCTGGAATACCCAGGCCATTGTGGAGGGTGATATTCAAGCAATGAATGTCTGGGATCGTGGGAAAAAAGCGAAGTTATAGTACAATTACCACAAAATATAACATACCACACTACACAATGCATCTATTGACCTA
>JBBPUG010000621.1:0-18421 GCA_038094535.1 Tubosaeta aff. alveolata | reverse complement strand
CAGTGCGTTGCTGATGGCATCTGGATGTACCCCCATCGCCGACGATGTTCAAATCGACTCAAGATGCTATTCCCTTGGCACAAGGACAATGTATGGTATGTATTCTGATAATGCATGCTCCCCTCATCTCATGACGCCGGGCTTACAGTGCATCGTAACCTTCGACAGCCATTACCGCCTCATCGAGTTCCTCTTCCTCGTCCGCAACTAAGCCATCAATTCCATCGTCATTCCTTTCATCATCCTCAGCAGATTCATCATTCCCATCTTCAGCAAGCTCTGTACGTGTTCGGGCTTCGTCGTTGTCGTAATCGTCTACCTCCAGTTCATTGTGAGTACCCAAGCCGTTTTCGTCATCGTCGCTGTTGTCTAACTCGCTTTCTTCATCAGAAAAATCATCTGGATGGTCGTGCCCCCCTACTTGCAACACTTCGTCCCACTCTCGTGTAATCCTATGGCCCACCCCACCGCCGCGAAACCGCATAAACATGTCGCGGTCCACAAATCTAAATATCCAACGATTAGACAGACTCGTTAATTCATCCATAGTACTCACATGTTGACGTAGAAATACATCCAATCTATTCCTGCCGTCCACCCTTCAGCCAATGGCTCATTGTGTACGAAGGAGTCACCAAGGAGTTCATCCGTTGTGCCAAACGAAAACACAGGAATCAAGTGTACACCACGGACAACCCAATCTGGATCCACGAAGCCGAACGCTTCCGTAAGGTTCGCCTCATCAAAGAACTGGATGCGCGGGAGTCGTTTTGCATCGAATCCCGAGTCAAAGTTGATATCGCGGCGAAACCAGCGGACGAAAAGAACATCCATCCGCTTCGGTTTTCCAAACGGTGATTGAGCATTAATCCGGTGCTCGACCATGATGTGAAAGATCAGGCATACTCGGGCATACCAGTATGGGTGAGACCGCTCGTCCTCTTGTGAGAGAAGCATCACATCAGCCCGCGTCGATGGATTGATGGAATCCTGTTCTTGACGGAGATCGTACGTTGTGTAATTAATGCGGACGAATGCGTGTTCAAAGAACTTGTTGTTGTGGATGAGGAGACAGCTCCGGTCTTCGTCTGAAAACTCATACTCATCCCCATTGTTAGCATAACCGCGCACACGTGCAAGGAGGTGATCTTTGAGGCATGGAAGGAAGTTCTACTCAGCATGAGTTAGTCTGATGTTCGCACAGAATCCGAAGCATACCTCAATAGCTGGGTCATCCCCTTTGGTTCCAAGCCATTCTGTGAGGTCGTGGGCATTCCGTGTAGATGAAGCCATACTATAATGGTCTTCTGGTGACGTTCGGGGTCGTGGGGTGGGCTTGCTCGCTAGAACACCTGCGGCAAGTGTGTTCCTAGCCTCATTGACGCTAGTGATAAACCGCTCAAAAGCCTCTTGATTAGCAATACTGGCAACCCTCGTTTCATTTCTTTTGCCTGAACGAAGAAATCGCCGTTTCGAGCGACGGTGCTCTAGTTCCCCCTGTTGGCAAATTAAGCGTTGTGAAGATCTGGATCATGAAAAACATACTATTTGTGTTGAATAGCTGTCCGTTGTTCCGAACTGGCGAATCATCTCTGGATAGTCTCCCAGTGCATGGAATTTGTAAGTCGAGAGGTTCAGTTTCTTGATTTTAGGTGCCGCACTTGTGCTTCGAGCCTGCCGAGGGTCCTTTGCAACAAGCGCTGCTTGACGGCGTGCACAAACAGCAGATTCCTGAGGAAGTTCAGTTGTCTGATAGGTGGCACAGGTACTCCTTTGGAATTTGCGAACTGAGGAACCCAGTTGAGCTGTGGCGACATCAAAAAAGTTCAGCGTGTCATCTGTATGTAATCACAGCTTTGCGAACGCATGCCACGTCGCCAGGTCAAAGAGCAGGTTCAAAATGGCTTCATTATGAGGTGAAGGAAGAAGTCCTTCAAAAACGGGGATAGCGCACTGCATTTGCATCAGCATTTCAAGCCAGTTTCATTAATTTAAAAACACACCTGAAGCAGGTCTTCAAAGTCCCTGGCAGCAAGCCGTTTCATCGCCGAAGCGTTCTTATGAAACCTTCGAATGGTTCCGCGCCCAAATGTTGGAACAGCTCGGTATCTGTGGGTATTCATGAGACAATAACACAATATTATCAATCAACATACCTCCAGTTAAGTTCACCAATTCTATCGTCCCCATGGGCATGTAAGATTCGCATGAGATGTGTAAAAACTGCTCTCCAAACTCCAAGCTCAAACTCGTGAAGGAGATCGACCACAAACAATAGAAAAAAGTTGAACAACGTATCCTCAGAGGATAATCGTTCAGAGAATGCATTCTGTAATGACATCAAGATCTATAAAACAACACAATAAACAACATACCCGAGTAGGAACCCAAGATTCCTCCTTAAGAAGATCATTGATCTTAACGCCATTAATCGGCTTTCCTTTGAAGATATATTTGTGAGCTGTGTCGATAGTCTTTTGATAACCAGCATTATTAACCCGAACATGGGATCGCCGGATGAACATGTCATAGCGTTTTCCCATCTCAGCAACGCTTGCTTTCTTGGCCAAACAGCGCGGGCATAAGCATTGACCTAGAAATCTAATACATGACAATAGGACTCTGTCTTCGAATTAGCTACTAAATGAATCAGGAGAACACGGATAGTTACTTTTCCGGGTAATCGGCAGAGTAGCTATAGATACGCGGGAAGAAGCGTCGTGTGATGTGATCAATGCACTTAATGATTATACCCGTCTTATATGCCTCAACGAACTTTCTGTCCAAGAGAAGCCGCCATATTGCTTGCATCAACTCACGCTTGAAGTGGGTATACATCTCCCCAGTTGATGATACACTGTGTGCCGCCATGTGTGTATCTTGAAAATTGTTTGGTAACTTTAGCGGCTATCAGTACGCCGACTGGCTCTGAACATTGCACGAGTCACTTACCGTTGGTATGTAAGCAACGTGGTGACACGCTCCTGAGGTCGGCTTGCCTCGGATATATTTAGATTGGTTGCCAAAGTACAAGTAAATCGGCCATAACGACGCATCGCCAAAGTTGGCAAGCTGGGTTGCATCAGACCAGAACATCAGAGGAATGATGATGCATTCATAATCATCATCCTTTGGTAAACGATTGACCTCCATGTGGGCGTCAAGCATCCGTGGCGATGTATAACTTTCGGAATAGACCCGGACTTGACGTCCATCAGGCATGGTCCAGTACTCGCGGAATGGTGTGAGATGAAATGAAGAGATGATGTTGTCGCCGAGGACAGATGTCATGATATCAATAAGGGAACGATGGTAAACGTTATCCACCTTGAGTCTAGGAAGAGCTGGATCATCCTCCGATGCATATGCAACCCGTTCCTTCGGGAGAGGAATCGTGACAGTGCTTCGGTTCCAACCATGCTGTGATCGGAAAGGGTTGGAATCGTCCTGGATGTACTTCATGGCCAGTTTGTATTCACGGTCGTGCAAGAACATGGGTTTCTGGGAGGGATCAAACTGAGGATCGCTGATATATGTCCAAAGACGATTTAGTTCTTCCTTCGTTTTCGAGTTTGACCCCGAATACTGCCAGCACATGAGAAGACCGGCGGTTGGGCTGCTGAACGCAGAGAATAGGTTCTCATGTGTAATATCAGATGGAGTGGTGATGTTGGGGAGGTCTGCTGACTGAACTAGGGCACGAAGGAGAGTTGGTGCATCAACTGCGTCCAACAGAGAACGCGCTGGGATATGAGTTGGCTTGCTAGGGTAAACACGAAAGAGCCCAAGATCATTGGGCTTTGTCTGGAACTCGACGCACTCTGAGTCTGAACTGGATTGGGATGAGTGTGAGGATGATGGAGAAAGTGAGTGTGGTTCTGGTGCATGACGGAGCCCTGTTTCATCGCCTGGTAGAAAGTCCCGATAGCGCACTGGGAGACAGATCCGCCTCCCTGAGCGGGCAGAGATAATGGGAGGCTCAGGACCTTCGGCCTGAATTGAAGTTAATGTGTTAATCACCCACTATGTGACGGAAAATGCAGCTTACCTCTAGGTCTGGATATTCAGCCGCATCTTCCTCAAAGGATGGGCCTGCCAGTGGCGATCTGATAACACCATCCATCTGGTGTTCCAAAGACTCGGACTGCGAGTCGTCCTCAGGTGATTGAGAAGGGGATCGCTTGCGTTTCTCGGTCTTGTTCTTCCTCCCCTGGTGATACCTTGAACGAAGAGCGGCAGTCACTGTCTTGTGAATGTCACATTGAGCGACATGGGCTGAAAGGGCACGTTTCGTTGGGAACCTTTTCTTGCATCCTGGTATGCACATGTGCTCGTCCATGATAGAAAGTTGGATAGAACAGTAGATTGATCATGGCGGTTATATACATGTGGGTGTACGACGTGGAGTCGGCCTAACAGTAGATTAGATCCCGAAGCGGTAACACTTGGATTCTCACGGCTCCCTCTGCTACCACGATCATGCCGCCTTCATCATCATCCACTACCACCAGCAAAAAACGCTCACGAACCCCTGATGACCATCCTAGGCACACCAAGAAACAAAAGAAACAAGTCACTAACTCAAAAAGGTACATGAAAGTCTGTGTTTCAGCAACAACTGATAAATCTTTCGAAGGAAACCTGCCTCAGATGCTGAGGATGGTAAATCTACCAGTGGATCCGACTCTGAATCAGATGGCGACCTAGGAGTCAACATTAAGGACTGCAAGGTAGCAGGACGGGCAATTGCACGGTGCTATGATATGTTCGCCGACATCAACCAAGTGCTCGAAGCCATCATGTCCTCTAAAGCAGCAGAAGATGCAGGCGAGTCCGAGGACGAGACAATCCGCGAGCAGCGGGATGAATTCCTAAGCCACATGTAAGTTATCACAGCGCATACATTCAGGTTTAGATATCTAATCACCGTCTACTATTCAGCTCCAAGAGTGCAATGGCACGACATAAACGCGTGTATGCTGTGTTGCTCCGATTGATCCCAGGTCTCAAAGCATTAATCGAAAACCCGTCTCATTCGGCGCAACTCAAGAAGGTGTGCAAGAAGGTGTGTATATGTGGACTATGCACATGCCGTATCCCTAACAGCTAGAACTAACCTAGGTAAACCATGTTATCAACGAAACCAGGAGCAGCGATGCCGGAAAATTACGTGACAAAATCGTTTCATATGTGACGCCAAACCCTCATGTTGCCTCACTCGTCCCTCCAATCTCTGTGGGCGCACCCCGGTCTCAAATGGGATTGAACCATCCTGTCCTTGCCAGGTACCTTTGCCCTGTTTTGTCTGTGGATGCATTCGCCCTTAACCCTGAAGAGTAAGTGATTGGTCTTTTGTGTATTCTGGTATCCACTTTTTGTTGCAGAACACGCCAAAGGCTCGAGAATGGCAAAATCAAGATGACGTCTACCAATTTCCCTGTGTTTTTGTGGGCAGACAACGGCTGTACATTCAATGAGGACGACATATATGAAGGCTTTTTCCGTGGGTTTTACATCGAACGTGTATGTGTTTTCTTCATATGATTATGATTCTGCTCAACTAAGGCTCGTACAGGTCATGAGGCATATATTCACTGGGCCATCAACGGGTATGGGTGGTGACGCTTGTGGCTCAAGACGTAACAACTTGGAACTCAGCCATATGGATCAAGTCGGTGGTGCACAACTGGCCTATGCGGCTGTCCAGGTACGTATGAGTTGCACTTAGGAATATAAACTAATACCCGCTTATGAAGGCACGCTTCGGTATTAGCTCAAAAACTCGGTGGGTAGAAAAGGACACGAAAATTTTCAGTTACCGCAAGTATTACTACGCATTGCTGGAACTAGTTGATGATTGCACGGATGTTACATGGAAAGATGAGCTTGTGAAACACTATAATGTGTAAGCTCGTATTTCATTTGTCTTTCCGTCAACGTTCTAATGCCTATTGATTAGACTTTTATTCCAAGACGAGAAAGGGCGAAAGAATGATACCATGGATGACGATGAAGAGGGCGAAGATGAAGGAGATTCACGGCCAGGATTGCTGTCAAGGATGCGAGCGCAAGCATCTGCTCGTGCCATGGGCATCGACGCTGACAATAGATCTGTCACACGTGCTAGAACGCCCAGTCCACTCTTGCCTGATACCCACCCTGATCCGTCACCCCATCGGACTGATGCTACCTACGATGGGAATTCTCCCTCTCCTCCTGCTACTCCCAAATCGGTTGGTGCAACTGCGCAATCTCCTATCCAAGCAAATCCTGCACCTCGTCCTCATTCTCGTCGGACTGATGCCCCTCCCACTACTCCCAAATCAACTGGTGTGCCCGCACTGTCTCCTACTCGGGCGAACCCTGCTCCTCGTCCACGTCCTCGTCCACGTCCTCGTCGGGTAGACCCCCCTCCCGAGTCATCTGGTGTGCCTGCAAGGCTATCTCCTATCCAGGCTCCCGCTCCTCGTTCTCTTCGGACCTATGCCCTACCTGCTACTCCCAAATCGGCTGGTGCGCCCGCACTGTCTCCTGTGCGGGCGAACCCTATTGTTCATCCTCGTTTTCATCGGGCTCCTCCCAAGTCAGCTGGTGCGACCACATTATCTCCTATTCAGGCGAATGCTTCTCGTCTTCGTTCTCCTGTCACAACAGATGTCTTGGATCAAGAGAACCTTCCCGCACTAAGTGAGCTATCAGAGGTGGATACCGAGGTGGTGGGGCAAAAGGAGAAGCGTGTGGCTAAAAAGGGAAAAAAACGAGCCATGGTCGTATCCCCAGATGGTAATCAAGCGAGCGAAGCTAGGCCCTCTTCAAGTCGTCGAAAGTTGTCAAGGAGGGGTAAAAACTAATGTCCGTGTATTTCTCGTGTTGTTAAATGCTCTCACTATTTTCCAGTCGCCTGGTCTGTGTCGGCGCTCGCTTACACTCGGTTGTTGAACACTCATTCTGCTTTCCGGATCATCACTGCATTTTTCATGCTCGCTTTCATCCACTCCTCCCGGACACTCATTCGCTTCGGATCATCTCACTGGTTCCCATTTCTTGTGGCCACATATTCGCAGTTTCATCGCATTCAACGTTCTTCGCTCATGGTTGCTGTTATCGATTCTGTTCTCCTACCGTCGCTCACTTCTCTGTCATCGCTTTCCCATGCTCGTTCTATCGCATTCATCTGGTTCGTTCCCTGGCACGCCCCGTTCTCGTCTTGCCAGCAGTCGCCTCCCCGCGGTCGCTTTTTTACAATGCGGTTCAAATCACGAGGCGAGTTCATCGGCTTTGGCTTCAGCAACTGCTATTCGAATCACATCAAAGTCGCGTTGTTATCATCCTATGGTCGGATCATATAATCGTAGATAAACTCATGTATTGTTATTTTCACAATGCATGGATGGTTCTACCAGAATGACAATGAATCGCATTGATAGTCAGAGCTGGTAGAATGATGACGAATCTCATTGGTCGCTTGATGGTCACAAGTGGCCGTTCTGCGCAGAAAATGCGCTTGTTGAGATAGAATACTATGCGGCTCGTCGTCTGACATATCTGGCACGAAAACGTGTCTTGACCAGCGGCTTACAATACATACTCAGACCTACTCAGACAATCTCAGAATTTTGCAATTTTTGTGATCATGATGCTGTGAGTATAACATTTATCACAGTTTCTAAGATCAATGTAGATAGACTTAACTTGCATTCTGAGGAAGAAGGTCAAGAACGTGAACTTAGTGGCATGATTCTTCTCCTAACCTTTTGAATTCAGTAATATTGCGGATGGTATCCATGCACACACCGAGATGTTGGGAACAGATTGCAAGATGTTGTAATTGTCCTTTGCCTGAATGGTTGTGAGGGGCTCAAAATATCATAAAGCCGTTTTCCAATCTGGCATGTGCTGTAGATCGTATGCTAATACTAATGGGGCTAGTTGATTAGCGAAAACGTCAGTCGAAACATCGGCAAGGTAGTTACAGGTGTCTAGTCTCAACCTTGCTTTCAGCTTCGCCTCCGGAGTCGTTCGTGTCCGTTGGTGGTCATGCACCAGTCATTTGGATCTAATCTGTCATTCCCACTGTCCGGGGATCAAGCGTGTGTATGTCAAGGCTCAAACTTCACCCTGGCTGGACTAGTGTCGGCCAATTTAATGTGAGAAATGTGGGACTCGGGAACCGCCGACTGTCATGGGTAGAAACCTTCTACCTTGACAAGCAAGGTAACTCCGAGATTGTGGCGCGCCTTGTTGTTCAGCCTGCATTTCAAGTCTGTACCGAGTCTTTCGGGTCCGGGATTTCATTCCTGATGTGATTTTGATTCCTGTCACAATGACGCCATGTCGCAAACAACACCATTAATGGAGTTGGGAAGATAGTTTGTGCAAATGATACAGGCACAGCTGGAGCGGGTACCATCCTATTGTCCTATCGAGGCGCGTCCATGAGTGTTGTAACCATCTGTTTGCCACTACGAGGCCGCGCCACCCGACCAGACCGCGGGTGGATGCACCCGACCATCGGGTATTCAATTTCTAGTGTTTGATACGTCCTTTGCTAACTGACAGTGGGCGTCTGAGGGATAGCAGCTACGAAACGAGTGCTCGCCAGGTGGGCGTAGGCTAATTGCATGCTCCAGGAACCTCTTCCCAATTCGGACAGGAAGCACCGAGACAGGCGGGATGAGGAAGTAAGACGATCGGCTATCCCTTGGTCAAAATCACGTTGGCTAAAAATACGGTCCTAATTCCCCACAAGAGATAAGGGCACCGCCCTACCTCATGGAATCAAGAATGCTACATAAGTAGAAAATCCGAGACAGGGAGTAAAACGACGGACATTTTGACTGCCGTGTGGCGGCCCTTCACCTACCATCATCCACGCAGGTGTTGAGTCGATCCATGTTACTCCAGAAACCAGTTGAATGCATTGCGCGACTTGGGTACCGACGCCCGTGTGCACACACGCTTTTGAGGTCTTTCACGTAGTACAACTGTATTCTCAGCACGGATTAACATGATTGTGCTCCACTGGGTGAACGTACTTTTGGGATCAAATGACTCTTCCACAGCGTTTAGACCAAACCATGGCACCACTAGTGGGAAGACGACGGTAGCATTGATTGAGGTCTTATACCAAGTACGCATACATTACCACAATATTGTTGTGGATCAAATAGAAGGGGAGCCGCGCAAAAAAATTTCGGGGACTGTTTCCAAATCCTGCATGGTATTGCGGTCACTTGCATCACATGAAGGTCGTGGAGTTTTCAAGAAAATGAGGGAGTACATTCAGAGTGGGCACAATCGGGGAACGAGTCTTCGGTCTAATAGTTGTTATGTGAATGTTGCTTATGTAAAGCTTTAGCGCTCTTTGAAGGTCCATCATGTCTTCGTTGTATCGTTCCGCCATCAGCGCGCGGATAGCCAAACTACCTGATTTACCACAGTCAGATGCAGGTGAAGAATATAATGAGTCGGATGAGGTTGCAGATTCCCTCGGCTCGCTCCCGTCTCCAGGCAAGATGGGGCCTCCACCCTCGTAGGTTTCGCGCGATTGCCACCATGCCACATTCCGATTAATGTTTCGCTGCGTGCAAGTGTATCTGCTACTCGTATTTCGAGAGTCCCCAACCCGGAGCACGCACCGATCCGCCCAGACGCGTATGGAGAGTACTTTGCTCAGGCACTCCAGGTTGAACTCCCAACGCGTGGTCTTGTCGTCCGTGCATATCATACCGCTTTACAAGGTAGCGGTGTTATGATCATGCACCATGGTGCAGGATACTCTGCAATGAGCTTTGCGTGTTTAGCCAAGGAACTGAATGAGGTGACCGGGAAGGACGTAGGTGTGTTAGCATTTGATGCACGAAGGCACGGTGAGCTCGCTGTATCAACTGGAATTTGGGTCGTGTTGATGTTTGCTGCAGGAAAGACGGTTCCATTGGGAGGCCAATCAGATGAAACCCTATCAATGGACGTACTTGTAGATGATCTAGTCGCGCTCCTGCAAACCATTTTTAAGGACGTGGAGACTGCCCCTGTACTTATGGTGAACGTTTCCTATTTGCTGCCACTCCCTTTCGTGTATGTTCACGCATTTTTGCCCTCGATAGCTCGTAGGACACAGCATGGGTGGTTCAGTCGTCGTTCGAGCCAGCCCCAAACTCCAGGATCTTGGATACGTGGTCTCTGGTGTTGCCGTTCTCGACGTTGTTGAGGGTAGCAGACGTTATTCCTGTTTTTGTCAGGATTGCTCACCTGTGTTTCCAAAGGCACCGCGATAGATGCATTGCCACACATGCACGCACTTTTGGATTCACGTCCAGAGGGCTTTCGTAGCGAAGAAGATGCTATCGAGTGGCAGTAAGTACCTTGCCAATTGGTTTGTTCTTGTGGGTCATGCTCGTATCGAATGCACTCCGGGTCAGCCTGACCACGCATGCGATCAATAACCCCGCTTCTGCGCGGATATCTGTGCCCTCGATCCTCGTCCCTCAGCAATCCACTCTCGCACCTCTCACACGGGCGAACAAACCCTACGCCTTCCGATGGCGCACCCCACTTAGATCGACTGCACCATATTGGGACTGTACGTCGTTTCTTTATTTCACGATCACCTTTATGTCCGATGTAGGTGCTTACATGCAATATATGTAGCATGGTTTGACTCCTTATCAACGCTATTCCTATCGGTGCGTACGGGTAGGCTGTTGATCCTGGCTGGCCGTGAACGCCTCGACACGCCACTCGAGATTGGTCATATGCAAGGCAAGTTTCAGCTCAAGGTAATGACTGGGCGGGGTGGGACGTATGTGGGACATATGGTGCACGAGGCAAGTCTTACTCTCCTGTGCGTCCATGAACTGTGTGGGCTCATCGTCGGGTATCATAGGACGACCCTGTAGAACTGGCGGAGCATTTACGTGAGTTTTGGGAGAGAAATCAAAGGATCGTAGTCAGGGGGAAAGTAATCAAACGGATCGGAGAAGCATAAGTTAAAAGTTAGACAATAAGCGCGAGTTTTCCTTTCTGCACTAAGTGTCAGCTTATTCCGAGAAAGAATATCCCTGACTTAGGGCCTGATGGCGTAGTTGGTTATCGCATCTGTCTAACACACAGAAGGTCTCCTGTTCGAACCAGGGTCAGGTCATAACTTTTCCTTTTTTTCCTCTCTGGTTGATTTCCAATTACTCCACTAGCTCCAGATGATAAGCAACAAAACTAACTCCGTAGATTTTATGCAGGAAGATAAGGGTACATAAGGTTCTACATTCTACCGCAACACCTCGTTCGAGCAAGAACAATGGAAAGGGAGTAAGGGTATGATCAACATGTAATAGTCCACCTTTAAAACGCTGTCGTCGAATCGACCTCAATAGTCGGAACGATCGAGGCAATGAACTTGAGGAAGACGACGAGGTAAAAGTCCACACGCATGCCTTCGATTTCCTCCTCCTCGCCGCCGGCACCGGCGTTCTTCTCGTCCTTGCTTGATTTGCGTCCAAATATCCACTTCTTCTTACTTTCCTTGATATCCTTCCCATCCTTCTTTCTAGCCGCAAGTTGTTCCTCGACAACACCTGCGTTCATGCGTTCAATGACTTTCTTCATCACGCTCGCATGTTTGCATGGGTGGACTGAGGCAGCTTGGAGGGTGGCCGAGTGCGGGAATGCCTCGATGGTGACCGTCTTGAGCGCGTGATCAGCCGAGACGTCTTGGAAGATCTGAGACGGCGTGAGAGGGGTACGATTCTACGATGCAACAACACGTCAGTCGACGGCGACTTCTCAGACGGCAGGACACACCTCATCATAGCCGATCAACCAGATCCGCGGGGTCTGGTAGTACTTATCATATGTGATCATCACGTCATAAGTTCGTACTTGCAATAGATTGCCTTTTGCAACTTCGATATGACTGAGAGAGGATGTCAGACCCACGTGATAACGGGCGAAAAGTAGTACGTGCCTTGCGTCGAGGATACCCCCTGATGCGACCGCCTTGGGCGCCGCAGTCGCTTCATCCACCCCTTCCTCCAAGTCTTCCTCCTCCATGTCTGGGATGTCGTCCAGATCAGGCGTCTCGCTCACTGTCGCGCCAGTCGTCGAACTGATCGACACGTTGCCTATGGCACGCGCAAGGTCCTGTTCTCCGTCCCCATCCAGATCTGGGATATCGTCGATCTCGCCTGCGTTCGTCGCCGAATCGACAGTGGGTTTCCTGCCAGCGTGCGTCTCGACCCACTCGTCTGCCGCACTGCCAGATGTGTCTCCAAAGTTGAGCAAACGTTCGGCGTCCTCGTCTGCGTCAGTGTAGGCGAGGGAGGTTGCCCTGCGGAGACAAGGTACACCACGAGTGACGAGGTACTGCTTGTCTGCGGGGAGGTAGTCACGGGCTTTGGACGCGTCGCCGCGTTCCCTGACAGTAGGTTCCGTTCTATAAACGGGGGATCTAGCGTAAGGAATAGAAATGAGGACTTACCATGTCCAGACGGGGAACTTGTACGAGAGGAAATCGCCCGCGGCGACGAACTCCTCTGTAGAGACATTAAACTCATGGTGGATCTACACACAAGGACGCACCTGGGGTGATCCTCCCATGTTCTTTGAACTTGCTTTCCTTGAGTACCTATGAGATACGGTCAGCAGTCGGCATAGATGCGGAGATACAGGGCAGCCTACAGGACTGAGATAGTCGCGTACAGCCCAATATTGTTGCTAAGCAAGTGTGATGAGCAAATTGGACACGATCAAGGAGAAAACCTGCCTGGATTGCATGCATCTTGTCTGAGGGATGTCGATGAGTTGGTAAGAAAACAAGTTTCGTTCAAACGCGGCCACTTCAAACGTTGCCACCATAATCGATCTCTCCTAATCAGGAAACCACGTGGCAACTTTCATAAGCGGTCCCAACTCTAACTCCAACTTCCCCCTCTCCACCTCTCAAATGAGTTACTGTAAGTACGCCCGATAACAGCTCCGAGTTTCTGCGTCCATTTTTCTAACATGAAGAGAGTGATACCTTGAATTATCGTCGCCCCTTTAGGGCCGAAGTGTCTCAGGGTCTAGTTTGGTTGTTCGGGCATCAGAGAAGAGCTGTTTTGAAGCCTGATCCGGCATGCCGGCCGCCTCCTCCTAGTGAGTGACCGTGCCGATATTGGTGATAGTAGTTTCTCTGTGAGTTCGCCCCTATAATCGACCATTAACAGCCTACTAGCGCATGGCTGAACTTTCGCATTATCAAGCCTTCGACTGCCATCAGGTCAGCGTACGACCCGATAAAATTGTCATAGATAAAGGTCGTGACATACCACTAGGTACCCCTACTCCTTACTGTGTTTTCTCTTTTTCTCTTTTTTAGCCTCTAGTTTCGGTGCACTATCGTCGTCTTCGCCACCAACTTTTTCTTCCCTCTTGCGCTTCTTGCCACTCGATAATGCTGTCGATTCAGTACTGGCGGCTATTGTGCCGTGCGACTCTTTAGGGCTCTTTTTCGTCCTTTTGGCATCACCTTTTTCAACCTCAGTAACCTCTTCCCTTTCGCCTTCCTTCTTCCGCTTCTTCGATTTTTTCTCCGACCCCTTGTTCTGCAGAGGTTCCGTCGCAGGTTCTGCCGTTGGTACAGTGGGTTCATCCAATGCTTCCTCAGCCTTACGCTTTTTCTTCTTCTTCTCTTTGCCGTCGCTCGGCCGTTCTGAGACATCTGTATCCTGAATATTTTCTTTCGGCTTCCTCTTCCTCCCTCCATTCGCGTCAAAAGAGTGATCGTCGACAGATGAATATTCGCCCTTAGTTTTCTTCTTCTCCTTCCGGCCGTCGCTTTTAGCTTGTTCATCGGTAACTACCTCGATGGCAGAAGGTTGCTCGCCCTTCTCGTGCTTTCTTTTCTTCTTCTTCTTCTTCTCGGTGACTTCCGGTGGTACTTTGGATGTAGTAGCCTCCACTACACCCGATTCATTGACCTGTACAGAGTGAAATCAAAATCTTACATGCATATATGCGCTTACCTTCACCTCCTCATCTGGCTCTTTTGATTCTGGTTTCGACTTCGACTTTTTGTCCTTGTGCTTCTTCTCCTTTTTGTGTTTTTCCGGAGCAGGTCTACTCTCTTCGTCTTTCGCAGGTGATGATGCCAGAGCAGCGTTCGGACCCGATGGGAGAGAGGATAAGGATGCATCTGTCGCCCCATTTTTAGCTTCGGGTTTCGACGGGTCGTTGTCGGGGACGGCGATCACAGGGGACATTCGTTGAGGAGTGCCGAGCGGAGTGCCGTTGGCGCCTGTCCCTTCATCTCGAGGTCGACCTCCACCCTGCCGCCCACCACGTCCTTCAATACGACCCCTGCCTTGTCCCCGGAAACCGCCACGGCCGCCACGATCACCATGTGCGTAGCCGTTATTGTTCACGTAGGCATTATCGTCATCATTGCCCTTGTTCTAGTTAGCGTGGAAAGCCCTCGATGAAAAGCCATAAAAAAACGCGGACTACAAGGCACATACTTGTTTGGGTCCTTTATACAGACTCTTTTGGTACTTTTCCGCTTCGGAGATACAGGATGTATGCGACCTATACTCGTTGGGCGTTTTAAACGTGACGGAGCAATCGATACAATCAAAGCCGGCGTGGCATCGCCCGTGGTGCTGGTCCAGCTTGGGTTTTTTGACCACGTCGCCGCAAGCTGTAGGACGCGTCGGTCAACTCTGTCCCACGCATTATCACGAAAACGACACTAACCGTGACATCTGGAGGGAGATCAGAAGACTGTCGAGAGTGAATATGCGAGCCCGATAGCGACAACGTACAGGAATGACACCATCGGCGGCGTTTTTGGATTAAAAAAAACAACTGAATATATACAGAGATGGGGTGCAGCCCTCGTCGCAGCCTGTAGGCAGCCTTCCACGAGTGGACAAGTTGGAACGTGTACGAGCAAGCCCGCAAAAAATCAGGGCACGTGACCCATGACCGATTAGATGGGAGCAAAACCATAGTCGCTTGAAAGCATGTTGACCAGAAGTTATATCGGCTCTGCAAATGGTCGTATCGGCCTCATTATTTTGTCCTGTCTCCACATGTGTCGAAGGTGGCCACGACCATTGACAACTTAGGGAACTTCCTGATGGACAATCGGCGGTTTTGGACGGTTGCTAGTTGAATGGTATGCCGTTTCCCATTAGTCTGGTGACCAGACCGTCTATGAGGTTGCCAAGGTTTGCCTCACCTCGGTAATCTCATAGACGGTCTGGTCGTCCCTGGCTTCTGGGTCGCCTCAGCGGAGGCGTTTTCCGTTGGTTCATGGCCCGCTGCGCCTTTTTACACCGCAACACCAAACAATCTGCGCTTGGAGCAGGTCGCTTACCGAAAATACCATGCTCTTGAAGTTCGCCGTGAATTCATTGATCACCTCAACTCAGAAATAGGTGCTAAAGAGTACACATGGGATCGGTTTCACATCTCAAATACCAGGCACGGTGTGCAAATCTCCGAACCCTTTGAGCTTGCTGTGGCAGGTCTCCTGACGCCTCAAACCCTATTGCTTGGGTATTCACATCACGTTCACGGATCTAACCTATGCTGTCGGACGTGCCCGGCTTGTGGACTTGTGCCGTCGTGCCGCGTACGTGTCGTTCACCCACTGCATCCTGTGCTGATCTTCTTATCATTCACCATCACCGCCCAAGACCCTCCGAGAGAGCCCAGGCATCTCTGCGCAGTTCGCGCATGTATTATTCCCGAGTCCCGTGCCTTCGATCAGAGCGTTACGGCTCGGATCCATTTGTATGGCGCCTGTTCCATTGATTACAGGCGCCGAATCCTAATCGGCACGGTAGGTTGTTGCTCTCCGAACACCACAAAGAGGACCCTTCCTTTGTGCTGCGCATTTCTGCGCTGAATCCGACAAAGACCGCTTCTCATACTGTTCGTGGCTCATCGCGTCGGACGGTAGCCTATATCGTCCTAATATAGGTGGATCTGGTGAGATTGACCACAAAGAATGAAGCCATTCTAACAATACATGCTACACGAAGGGGTGCTGCAGGTAGGTACGAGTATATCATAAATGTAAATTCCAAGAGTGGGGTATCCTAGCAAAAAGCCTCCAAAGCGTACAAACATTTGTCACACCATCCCAATCCCTCTTGGGCAACCAAGTCTACGGCTTTCCGAACGTGACTACCCAAGTCTCCTTGCACTTCTCCATCCCAGGCAGGAGCCGCTTTTTCTCAAACTCCTCGTCCTGTTCAAGACCCTTGAACGCCGTCGTTTCACCTAACCAATCGATCCGCTTCAGGCGCAGATCCTTCTTCTCCTTCTCCTTTCCATGCCTTGCCTTGGCAGCTTTCTCGATCGTCTCCTTCTTGGACTTGTCGTGCAAGACGATCCCCCATTCTGAATCCGCGATCGGCTCCTGCAGCATAGCGTGCAGACCCTCGAGGATGGAACCGCACGTCACCACTGACCTGCCGGTCGGCGCGCGGATATCCACAGTCCATGGAAAGGCTTTGGAAACGATGCGGACATGGTGCGTGGGTTGCGCGAGCGCGGGCTGGAACGCGATTTGTTGGTACGTCGAGAGCAGAATACCGCCTTGCGCCGGTTTGCGAAGATCATAACGAATGTTGGTATGACCCGCAGCCAGGGCGGGGTTGAGGTGTGGATGCTTTGTGTGCTTGTGATCCGCTGTCCATGAGGAGAATGGATGAAAAAGGGGAGAGGAATGAATGTGGATAAAGCCTTACGGATATGCCATCCGGGTGGCTTCTGATAATAGCGATCGGGGTATTGAGGTGGGAGATACACGTGGGGATTGTATGGGGTTTGGTACCACTGTGGGTAGCGGTTCCAGAAGTAAGGATCCATGAGCTGCGTAGAAGGGAATGGGAAGGCTGAGAACTGTCGATGAGGGTTTTATAAGGACGAAAGTCCCGGTGGGAGCGCACCGAGACCGACCCAAGTATGGAAAACGAGAAAGCTAAGTGCGTCCGACTTCGTGCACAGACTACGCGCGCGCCGGGCCCACCGCGGAAGTTTCACTTGACGGATGAGTCGAACGAGGTACCTACAGACTGCGAAAGCAAATACGAATGGCAGGGCATCGCTATGAAGGGTCGGCCGTTTTCAATAAACCGAATTGAGACCGAAGAGGCTGTGCGTTCCCATTATATGACAGACGCTCGGTCTAACACGGCGTTGACACTGCAAAAAGGGCCAGTGCTTAGATCTCAGTTGGCAAGAAGGACATGTCACGCACAGCCACGGAACATTCCTTTCAGTTCACAACACCGAGGTAGCACAGCGTGACAAACCACGATGGCCCCAAGCCATCCCGATGAAGAGAGTCCCCTTCTTCGGGCAAAGATCAAGACGCCTCTTCCTTGGAATCAGATAAATCTCGTCTTACTTTCCTTGGTCACTGAGCCACTCTCGTCAGCATACGTCTTTCCTTACATCAATCAGGTCCGTCGATTGTAATTGTTATCAGACGCCCGTACGCCCGACATTGACGCGTCCATAAATTGGTCGATAAGCTCATTGGCGAGCTTGGCGTGACAGGAGGAGACGATCGCAAGATCGGTTATTATGCGGGTCTCATCGTGCGTGCATGACTCGTTTCCAGTTCTTGCCATACCTACCTATTTCTAGGAGTCCCTCTTCTTCGTCACACAGGCACTGACTACTTGGCATTGGAGTCGGCTGTCCGATTTCATTGGCCGCCGGCCCGTTGTTTTGCTTGGCCTCCTTGGCCTCAGTGTATCCAACTTTTGCTTTGGCTTATCCCGGACGTTGGGCACTCTCATCATCAGGTGCGTGACTTGAAAGTTACGATATTGAGATGTTAACTTGAAGGATATCCAAGTCGATGTATCGCCGGTGTTCTCAATGGTAACGTTGGGGTGATGAAGAGCATACTCGGTGATCTCTCCGATCACACGAATTTGGCCCAAGTCTTTTCCAAAGTGCCGCCCGTTTTTGCCGCTGGGATAACCATCGGGTATGTTTGACCATATTAACAGATGAAGAGACTACAATCCCGCCTAGTCCGCTATATGGCGGTGCACTCACGAAACCACAAGAGCGGTGGCCCCATATTTTTCGTGGCGGATTCTGGGAATCGTACCCATACTTTCTCCCATCACTCGTAACGGCGTCCTTCACATTGATGATATTCTTCATCTGTGCTGTGTTCATGAAGGAGGTATGATATGCCGACTTTACGTTCGTTGGGAATCATGCTTTCCTTACTCTAGTCCTTACCATCTAATACGGATTCAAGACCTCAATCAGAGAGGCCTGCAGTGGAGATTCCTCCAGAGGGCATGCCCGAAGAACGACCAATTCCGATGCTGACCCTCATGACAACACACACTGTGATGATACCCATCGCCAACTTTGGAACGTTGGCACTTGTAGAACTCGCCGTATACGT
>JBBPUG010000620.1:0-18425 GCA_038094535.1 Tubosaeta aff. alveolata | reverse complement strand
AGTCCATGATGGAGCGATGGTCCACTGTCCCACTTGCTAATATTGTAGTAGTCCGACCACAATGTGTACTTCCACTCACTATTGCAAGAAACCAATAATGCATATGTTTCACCAGCCCACATGCATTATTCATTATGCATTTTCATTGTAGTTTTGGTGCACCCAACGGCGGGCTGGAGAAAATCAATGCAGTACCAAATATATGCATTACGACCGTATGCACTATGACCTTTTCAACTGTACTAGAGAGGTCATGTGTGCTGCCTATTCACCTAATGGCAGACATATTGTTTCTGGATCTCTTGGTGGCATAGTTTGGATTTGGAATGCAAACAATAGCCAATCTATGCCCACTTTAAAGGCCATATCCTTCAGGTTTCCTCTATTGCCTATTCACCTAATGGCACTCATATTGTATCTGGCTCTTATGACAAGACACTTAGACTTTGGAATGCAACCACTGGCCAGCAGGTAGTGGATTCATTTCAAGGGCACACAAAAAGGATCACATGTGTTGCCTATTCACCAAATGGTGACTACATTGTTTCTGGTTCATATGACAAGACTATCAGAGTTTGGGATGCAATTACTGGTCAAACTGTAGCAGGTCCATTTAAAGGGCATACAGATATTGTTTTCACCATTTCCTATTCACCTGATGGCAAATGTCTTGCTTCTGGCTCTGATGACAAAACTGTTAGGATATGGGATTCAACCACTGGTCAACTTGTGGCAGGTCCATTCCAGGGACACACTTCACCCATTTGCTCAATTGCCTTTTCACCTGATGGTCACCACATTGTATCTGGTGCCAATGATCAGACCATTAGAATCTGGAGTACAACCATTGGAAAGTGTGTTGCAGGTCCATTTCAAGGGCACAAACATACCATCACCTCTGTAGCTTATTCTCCTGATGGCACTAGGATCATCTCTGGGGGTGCAGATTGTTGTATCAAGGTGTGGAGAGTACAGAATCTCATTTCATTTGGAAATTTATATGAGGAAAATGGCTGGATTCAAGATGCCCATGGTGCTTGTTTTGGCTGGATTGCACCTTGGAACAGAGATCACCTTTATCTTCCTGTCTATTCTATAGTCATATCTCCCAATCAAATTTACCAGGCTGATGTTGACATTTCTTTGTTTGGAGATGCCTGGGCCTCTTGCTGGAAGTAATTGTTGTACTCATACTCAATGATACTGTATATATGTGCTATAGATGATTTCTGGATCAAATAAGGACACATGTTGCATGAGCACAACCTCACATTCTTCAGTTATTCCAGAGCCCATGGCTGCAACCCATTTGTTCTTCTTGTGTCATTAAGCAAGTGTTTTTAGCTTGGTTTGTGCTCAAAATCAGTGATTGTCTGTCACTGTTCTAGTATTGATTTTCCAGAGGCCAGCCAGGTACAATGCTAGACCAGTGCCAACTGCAAAATAGGGAGTGTGGTGCTGAAGTAGTGTGAGCGACAATGGACTTTGCCGGGATCCTCCCTTTCTCAACTCCGATGATCAAGTTGACAGTCCAACGACGCTGAACACCAAAACACAAGATGGTCTATAATATATACAACAAGATACGCACACCAGCTACAATATGTACCAAGATCGTACTTTTTACACCCTGTGCGCCGCGCGCAGAGGGACAGGAAATGACACCACCGCTAAATGCGCCTCACCCACTCCGCCGTCCGAGCCCGCACAACGCCAGCGCCGCCCGCATCATGTCGTCGTCTTGGGGTACATCCTTGGGCGCGACGGGCGCCGGCGGGAACCTCGACCATAACGCGCCAAGGCTCCCCTCGGGCGTCACCGCCTCGACGTCGTCCTCCTCCGTCTCGTCTCCCTCGCGCGCGTCGCGCTGCGGCTGCCGCCGGCCCTGGCCCGCGAGACGCGCCGCGGCGCACGCCCACTCGAGCGTGCGGTGGCGCCCCATGAACTCGATCAGGTCGCGCGAGGGCGGGCTCGCTGGGGGCGCGATGGGCGACGAGGGCATGTTGTCCCACAGGGATGCGCGCGGGTTGTGGGGTTTCGTGGGCGTGCGGGGCGGGGGGAGCCGGGACTCTGAGCGGGTCGCGATGCGGTCGAGGGAGGGGCGGGGGCGGGGTGGGGTTATTTTGCGGCGGGGGGTGTGTGCGAGCGAGGACGTGGTGGAGAGGGTGCGAGTGTGGGTCCGTGCGCTGACCGAGGTCGAACTGGACGTGGACGCGTAGGGGGAGGACAGGGAGGGGGACGAGGCGGACGGGTGGGGGAATGGGACGGTCCGGTGGTTTTCTGCTGTCTGGTGCAGCTTGCGTTCCGTCTGACGCTTATTTTGGAACCAAATGGTGACGGATTTCATTTCCCTGGCGTCAAAAGTCGGACAGGGCCGGGTGAGAGCACAAATGTGGACGTACATGTCTGCAGCCTGTGCGACCGACTCGCGCTCTTGGCGCGTTGGATGTGAGGTTTGGTGGAAGAGCTGCTCGAGCATCATGAGTTGTACGCTTGTGAAGCGTTTACGAGTGCGACGTGCAGCATCGTCTGAGGATAAGCTGGCCGCTGAGGACGTCCTGGACAACGCCAACGAGTTCATCAAAGGACAAGGAAACGCGGACGCGAGTTTATTATTTAACACTGCTCGCATAAACGAACGCGTGGCCAAGTCGCGTCAATCACGTGATCGTGTATACTACTAGCGAGCCTTGTCTTTGCCTCGTGGCCGCTCCTTGACCACCATCTGGTTGCCCCCCGTCAGTCCAGGCTTTCGTGTACGCGTTCCCTTTGTACCCCACCCCCATATCGACACTGGGTGTTTGTCCGATTTTGATTTACCGCGACCTCCACCGTGGGGGTGATCGCACCTGAATTCACATCAGTCACGGCCAATGAGCTGGACAGATCGACGTACGCGTTCATCGCAACACCACGCACGCGCGGTCTCCAGCCGAGCCATCGACTTCTGCCTGCTTTGCCAAGTTTGCGGTCGTCCCACAGTGGGTTGCTGACCTTGCCGATGCTCGCGACGCAATTCGACAACACCTTGCGTACTTCACCGCTCTGAAGTCGGATATGGCTGTACCGACCGTTCTCTTCGTGGTGCACGACCTGTGCAAACGTCCCCGCAGACCGTACGAGAATCGCCTTGCCCTGTGGATCCAGCGAGACATTGTGCACCATCGTCCCCGTCGGAATAAGCTTGATCGGGACACAATTGCCCAGTTTGACGATGGCCCCACGGAGAATGCCAATCAACAGCGCGTCTGACGTCGACTGGTCCTTGCCACTCTTCGCAACCTCATCCACAGTAAACGTCCTCTTCCCGCCGTCTTCCTCTGCGTCGCCCTCGGCACTGCGCACAGACTGGATCAGTGACGACGACAGACCAGAACGATAGCTCTCCACGACGTCCCCCGCTCTCAGTCCCTCCGGCGCCAAAATGTACTTCCACCTGGCCCTCCCCTCCGCGTCTGGGTCCCGTGCTTTGATGAGTGCGATGTGCCCCGAGCGCCCTGGGTCATACTCGATCCGGACCACGTCATACGGCCCAGACTCCACCCGCATAAAATCAACGATCCGAATCCGCCTGCGGTGTCCTCCACCCCGAAAACGCACCGTGATACGCCCGGTTGCGTTCCGCCCGCCTTTTTTGCGCAGTGCGACGGTCAGTGCGCGTACTGGCTTGCCTTTATAGAGGTGCGGGTTGAGTGGTCGTCGGAGGTGTCGGATGCCGGGTGTGATGGGTTTGTACGTCTTGAATTCGGTAGCGACGGCGTCGTACGAGGCGATGGTCTCGCGGGCGGTGCGCGCCACGTACGTGCGGGCCAGCGTGGGTTTGAGGACGCCCCGTAAGAGACCACGGAGAGCGAACATGGAGAGAGCGAAAAGGGATTGTTTGCACGGCACAAACAGACGCGTCCTCATTGAACACAACCTTATGGTACTCATCCTCTCTCGCTCGACGTACTCACCCCAATGCATCCGTACAGGCCACACACATCACCGCAGGGACCTCCGAGTTGCGGGACATCACCAAGATGGAGCGCATAGGCGCACACTCGCACATTCGCGGACTCGGCCTCGACGACCGACTCGAGCCCCGTGGCAACTCGCAGGGCATGGTCGGACAGGGCAAGGCCCGCAAAGCGGCCGGCATGATCCTCAAGATGGTACAGGACGGTCGGATCGCTGGACGTGCCATCTTATTTGCCGGCCCACCCTCGACGGGCAAGACCGCCATCGCGCTCGGTGCGTGCCCAGCCGCGACGGCAACGGCGACCTGACCCCTCCCCCAAGGCATGGCACAGACGCTTGGCGCAGACGTCCCGTTTACGATGATCGCCGGCAGCGAGGTCTTTTCGCTCTCCATGTCCAAAACAGAAGCCCTCACCCAGGCTATTCGGAGGAGCATCGGCGTGCGTATCAGGGAAGAAACTGAGATCATCGAGGGCGAGATTGTCGAGATTCAGATAGACCGAAGTCTGACGGGGGTACGTGTGACGCGACGCACACTGCACCTGCTGACGATGGTTTCCCGTAGGCAACAAAAACGGGTAAACTGACGATTAAAACGACGGATATGGAGACGATATACGATCTCGGAACCAAAATGATTGACGCATTGTCAAAAGAAAAGGTGCTCGCAGGCGACGTCGTCCTCATCGACAAAACGTCAGGCAAAGTCTCTAAACTGGGCCGTTCCTTTGCCCGTTCGAGAGATTACGACGCCATGGGCGCAGACGTACGTCCATAACATCTCTTGTCGTTATGTCTTACCAGTCCTTGTCAGACAAAATTCGTGCAATGCCCCGAGGGCGAGGTACAAAAACGCAAAGAAGTCGTGCACACCGTCTCCCTCCACGAAATCGACGTCATCAACAGCAGAACCCAAGGTTTCCTCGCCCTCTTTGCCGGTGACACCGGCGAAATCAAACCCGAACTCCGAGAACAAATCAACACCAAAGTCGCCGAGTGGCGCGAAGAAGGCAAAGCCGAAATCATTCCCGGTGTTGGTCCATTATTGTTGCGCACGAGGCACTCGCTGACGAGGACTAGGTACTATTCATCGACGAAGTCCACATGCTCGACATCGAGTGCTTTTCATTCTTGAACCGCGCGCTCGAGAGCGAGCTCTCGCCCCTCGTCATCATGGCCTCCAACCGCGGCATGTCACGCATACGCGGTACCAACGTGCGCAGTCCACACGGGCTCCCCGTCGACCTCCTCGACCGCGTCCTGATCGTGAGCACGAAACCGTACTCTGACGATGACATCCAACAGAT
Organism: Tubosaeta aff. alveolata; assembly: GCA_038094535.1. NCBI lineage: Eukaryota > Fungi > Basidiomycota > Agaricomycetes > Boletales > Boletaceae > Tubosaeta > Tubosaeta aff. alveolata. The sequence continues at coordinate 13,158 of JBBPUG010000620.1, read as the reverse complement.
CATCCAAATCCGGTGCGTCCTCTTGGTCGGTGCAGGCCCCGACTGACGTGGTCGCAGATGCGAAGAAGAAGACGTCACGCTGACGGCGGACGCGCTCAACGTGCTGACGTCGATGGCGAGCTCGACGACGTTGCGCTATGCGCTCAACCTCATCTCGTGTGCGCAGGTGATCGCGCGCAAGCGCAAGGCGGACAAGGTCGACGTCGAGGATCTCCGGAGGGCCTATACGTACTTTATGGACGAGAAGCGGAGCGTGCAGTGGTTGAAGGAGCAGCAGGGGTCTCTCGTCTTTGAGGAGATTTCGGGGACGGAGGGGGAGGCGATGGGGGAGGCGATGGAGACCTGAGGGACTTGCATATCCACTGCGCCTCTTTGCCAGCACGTATACGCTCATTGAAAATGGCAAGTTTCTCAAACGCTTCTGTTCAGGCGGCCCGTGACAGAACTCGCGGCATGTCGGGGATGATTGACATCTCGAATCAAAGGCCATATGGAGAACGATGTTCATCAAGCACCTACCACGAATACGGGGTCGGAAGATCATTTGAGGGTAGATGACATCATATCATAACGATCTACCCTTCAGGTCTAGTCCGAGCTGGGGAAAATAGTGAAAAGAACAAAGAAAGCATACGACCCTGGGTATAAAAGGTGGTGCTCTGCCGACAAAATGCAACAGCCACAGACCCGAATTCACTCCAACGCCGGCTTTTGCTCCAGGGTTGCATAATCTTTGTACGGTGGCCACTCGATGCGGTCGAGAGCGGGTTGGCACTTGGGCGGACGTGAAGGATCGTGATCGTGAACCGCCCTTGGGGTATGGCCCGTCGTAAGGAGAAGCAGCGAACACACTGCCAGAACCACGCAACGGGCATGTGCCATCCAATCATCGCCGTCAACGCAGTGAGCGGCATCTTGACGCGAATGGTAGACTCACATGTCGATCTTTGACGAGGCATTTGAGCTCTCGTGCATCAAAATCCTCGTTCAAGCCTGACATGTTGGCTTCGAACTGATCCTTGACACCCCCACCGCTACCGAACAACAAACACAAACAATAGCGAACACAAGCAGTGATGGCGGCCAGACGTCTGTTGACCAGTCCTGGCATTAGACACGCTCTGAAGCAAAGACTACCTCTTCCGCACACGCCCGGACCAGCCCACCGCAGGCCATTCGCTTCCGCTTCCGCCTCCTCCTCTTCCTCATCTTTCCGATCCGCGGGGTACACACTTCTGTTCGCGCTATCTGCTGGCCTCTTCACTGCGTACTATTTCGATGCACGTTCCGCCATACATCGGTATGTCTTTACACCCGTCCTTCGGTACGCGTTCGACGCCGAGACGGGGCACAAGTTGGCGGTCAAAGTGCTGCGAAGCGGATTAGCACCTCGTGATCCTGTCAAGGACGACCCGTCACTACGCTCAGAGGTGGGTCTTTGGACAGCACAAAGTGGGATGGACTGACAGTGCTCTAGTTCCTTGGCCAAGAAATTAATAATCCAGTGGGTCTCGCGGCGGGGTTTGACAAGGATGGCGAGGCAGTCGATGGTACGCAACACGTGGTCTTGCAGTCTGGAATGCTGACGGATATGGGCAACAGGCCTCTTCAACCTCGGTTTCAGTTGGGTTGAAATCGGGAGCGTGACACCGAAACCACAGGTATGGACCACTCCTGCGCTCTTCTTTTTTTTTTGCAACGGCTCAACGGGTCCCTGGCAGCCAGGTAACCCCAAACCACGCGTTTTTCACCTCATTTCGGATTCTGCCGTCATAAACCGATACGGATTCCCTTCGCAAGGAGCTACCGCAATGATACCCCGACTACGTACCCGGATACCCAAGTTCTTCGAAGCAGATGTCAACACGACGGCTGCTCTGCGCCCTGGTTCAGTTCTGGCCATCAACCTTGGGAAAAACAAGACATCGGCTATAGATTCTTCGGAAGACTTTGTCACCGGCGTGAAAACCTTTGGCCCTTATGCTGACGTACTAGTGGTCAATGTATCGAGTCCCAACACACCAGGTCTTCGGTGCGTACGAAGTGACCGTGTCTCTGACCTGGCATAACATGGGTCTATATATAACAGGGGACTTCAAAACCGAGAACTGTTGGAAAAATTGCTTGCCGACGTCACCAAAGCCCGTGATGAGCTTGAGCTTTCCCCCATAACCACCCGTCGGCCACGTTTGGTACTCAAGATTGCCCCGGATCTCGAGGAAACCCAGATTATGGAGATGGCAGAAGTCATCAGGAATAGCGCTATTGACGGTGTCATTGTCAGCAACACGACCGTCACCCGGCCCTCCTCTTTGATCGACCGTGAGCACACGCTGGTTTGTCAATTGTGGACCCTCGTTGATAATGCCGCATTGTATAGCCAACAAGACGGAGATGGGTGGTCTTTCGGGAAAGCCGTTGAAGCCGTATTCGCTGCAAGCACTAAAGACGCTCCGGGCTCATCTCCCATCATCTATCCCACTCATCGGTTGTGGGGGGATCTCGTCCGGTGCTGACGCACTCGAGTATGCCCATGCAGGTGCCTCGCTAGTCCAAGTGTACACCTCCTTTGGGTATGATGGCGTGGGCACGTGTCGTCGCATCAAGGACGAGCTCGTCTCATTGCTGAAAGCGGAGGGGAAGACGTGGCGCGGCGTGGTCGACGAGGCGGTCCAGACGTTGAGCTGGAAGGAACCCGAGCAGCCGAAGCCGATAGAAGCAGGGGAGGCGACGGTAGGAAAGTTGATTGAGGAGGCGGAGGAGCTCAAGGTGTTACTCGATCAACTGATCGCAGAGAAGACGAGTTAGAGACTGATGAGCTCGAAAATTTTTGCGGTACCTCTTCCATCAACGCTTTCTCCTTCCGCACGTTGCGTCTGCCACCCAGTGGAGCCAATCAATATGCTGAGCTTTCTCATGAACCGATGCTTCCATTCGATTTATTGGTTGCGTGCACGACAAAATGTTATATATAAGCCCAATATAGTGACCGAGAGCCAGTAATTCCAAGGTTCACTCATGCTGTTTTAGGGTTGTTCTGTTGGCACATTCTCTCTCACAGTTGGTGGGTGGGCTAGTGATTACAACTGGATCCTGACATTCATTTCATCATTGATCAACCGGTCGGAAGAACTCTGAATGTTCGCGGGAGCGTACGACATCAACCTGAATCACGGCTACACTCGGAGTCTTCGAGGCGATCTGGGGATTCACTGTATCTCTTCAGTCGGCGCCCATGAACCCATGTGCAATCCGGCAGGCCTGCTGAATCATGACAATCAAGCTGTCATATGAGCAGCTAGCGGTCAATGCACGTATCGCACATGGATGGCATCTACTCACTCCCAAAAATCGACATCTTTCACCGCCCGCGTCAGATTTTGGCCGCGTGGCATCGAGAATCTCCTGCAAGTTTGGCATCAGTATCATGACAGCGTGCACATGCTGCGATCCCGTAGAAGCAGTCGCTCAAACCATTTCTCCGAGTGTACTCTCTAGTCGAACACTGCTCGAGAGAAATTGAACCAGAACTACAGTGTCGAAATTAAGGAAATTTCGACACTGTAGATCTGGTTCAATCTCTCAGAGGGCACGCTAGTAGCAACAAGGGATATTCGTTATCCGGATTTCTTGTCGCTGTTTAAGTCCACGGCAGGGCGAGGAAGGATGAGAGAGACTCACAGAACGATTGGCATGGATTATAACGTTAACTGGCCTTGATGTCGAGGTGACCGTATTCTGAATCTTGTATCTTGACGACACTAGTGATGAGGGTCACGACAGACTAATCAACGGAAACTACCGGCGGAAACAGCCGCGAAAGTGTCCTTCAGGGAAAATGATTGTCACTCCCAAAACCAAACACCACTCATTAACACTTCCACCGCATTAGAGAATCCCTCACCTGCCAAGATATTCAAGCCAGATGTATGTAGAGTGCGGTTAGTGATTCTTTTCTCATACGTTGTAGCCGCCATACCTCGACGGGTGGGATGAAGTTGTCTATCCCCGTGAAAATACAACCATGAATCCGTGGGGGGATTTCTACAGAAAGTCCTTCAGGCGGCCCTCGTTGCGGAGGATGTCACGTCAAAGGAGCGCGCGATCGATGTCGGCGTTTGGACCCACTTTCAACTCTGCTCTCCGATTCAAATGGTTGGCTCATCGCTCGAGACGAATACTGCACAATGTATGATCGTCTTTCCAGGATTTCCGAGCTGTGTGCGGTCGACATACCCCAAGGGAAATCTTACTTTGCTGTGTATATGCTGCTCCGACGAATGATGGGGGGAAAAACTACTTTGTTTATAACATCGGACGGCTCCTCCACGAAACTGGGATTAGGCACAAAGAAAAGGCGCTGGTTAGATATCCCCTCCTGTGAAGTTAAAATACCGACCTCTCGAGTCTGGTCGATTATCGACGGTTCTGATGACGGAACCCCGGAAAGCTCTAGATTATCTACCCGGGAGTTGTTCGTCTCGATTGCGTGCTCTCAAGAGTATAGATACAAGGATTGGAAGAGGCACAACTTAGGTTTACGATGGATGATGAATCCGTGGTCTGAGAGGGAATTGCGTGCGCTGTAAGTAGACCCACCTAGCTTCGATGGAAGGCTGACTCTCTGTTAGCCTGTCAGACGAAAAATTTATTGGCCTCCGAATGGATTCCCATGACCATCCCGAGGGTATTCAGGAGCTCCTGGACGATATTGGCCCTTGACCCCGTGACATGATTCCCCGTCCCATCGTACGCATGGCATTTCAAGGAGCTTTGCACCGGCTGACCGCAGAAGAGTCGATGAAACTCTTCAAAGGTCATACCATCCCGCCGCCAGATTTGTTTTCGGTAATCCTACTTCGGCGGACCTCCGATTTGCAAATACTTCACGACGATGACACTTTCAAAGTCGATCTCAAATCTCCGAGTATTCGCAGAGAAGCAATGAAGGTCTTCCAAAGTCTCAGCGTCATGGATGGCAGCACCTCTCTGCGACCGCAAGCAGGTTCCCAGCGCAAGGTAATTAGCGGCGAGTACATTAGAGGGGGAGTGGGACTCGGTTTTCGTCCACTTAGAGCCAAGTCGATTTTAGCTCGATCGTGACAGCCTCCACAAGTCGTTCTTCGGTTATGGCTAATATTTTTTCAACACCCTTCATGTCGCCTTCGCTACATTGCCCATGAGTATGCAAGAACACACAAACATATGGAGAGCCTACAGGATCAACGTGAGACTGCGATGAAACTCCAAGTCAACAAACTCCAAATCAGATAGTTCGCTCTTTTTCCTGCGGATCATCTTGTAGAAAACGGTAACGAAATTTGTGTCAAGGAAGCGTCTGTAGAAGATACAGAGTCCTATACAGCGCCCGACGAACTTGAAATAATATGTTCCGAGTTTACGACCGAGGCATGGTTGATCTGGATCGTGTCGCTGTCTAGCATAGAGTATGAACAAATTGCGGGATGGGTCGAAGATCTCGTAGCAGAGAAGGGAGAAGAACCCTGATACATAGGCTTCCAACGGAAATCGCGTTTGAATTGCGGCCCATTTGGATCCAACGTGCGCAGGAGATGGGGATCATCCCGTGTCATCACTGGTTGTGGTGTGACCCACAAAGTGAGCCGTGGCTCCCATCCGGAGGGTAAAGGTCCGAGCGGAGGGGGTTGGAGGGTATTTTGGCCAAGTCCGGAAACCGTTTGGATGGGGCCATGAAGTTGCACGAGTGGTGTGGTCAGCGTGATAGGGGCGACCTTATCAAGCTGTCATTTGAGCTGCTGGCGGAATCGCACATGGATGCATTGCGTCTTCGCCCACTCACTCCCGAAAATCGACGTCTTTCACCGCCCACGCCAGATTTTTGGCCGTGTGGCATCGGGAGTCTCCTGGAAGTTGGCATCAGCATCCAGACAATGTGTACAATCTCCGATCCTGTAGAAGCAGTCACTCAAACTCCGAGTGTACTCTATAGTCAAACACTGCTCGAGAGAAATCAAACCAGATCCACGATATCAAAAGGGACCTCACTCTTTGATGTCATGGATTTGCTTTGATTTCTCAAAGGACACACTCATAGCAACAAGGCATACTCGTTATCCTGATTTTCTTGTCGCTGTTGAGCTGTGTGAAAGCGCCACAGCAGGGTGAGGAAGGATGAGAGACACTCACAGAAATATTTAACACGGAACTCGGATGAGAGCGTTAGCTTGCCTTGACATCGAGTGATCGTGTTCTGGATTTTGTGCTCGACGACAACGACTCCGAGGTGACAGAGACAAGTTAGTCAGCTACGTTCCCAGCTCCCAACGGCCTCCCACAAACCCGTAAGTATGCGGTGCTCCCTATAAAAACCGAGACGACATACGCAGCGGTTACATTCAATGACGAAAGAAACCGTATAAGAAGGCGAATCACAATATCAGTCTCTATGAGTAGCAAGATTTTCAGATGGCCATCAAGTCGGTCGAAGACATCAATGACGCCAAAGAACCATGAAAGCTACCGGATAACAAACTCCTTTCACTTCGGCAACCTCACAGACAGGCTGGTCACCCGACTATTACAGAGTGACCATGCTAATGGACGCGCCAGAGCGGATCCAATGCTGAGCGAATAGTAGAATTACAAGAGAAATAAGATGATGTTCAGCGATGGAGGCTAGAGAAAAGATAGGGAGTCTACGATCCTCATCCCCCACGAGGTCCAACAGCCTCCCTGTGCAACACAACCCGTCAATAACCTAGCGACATTTCTGGTCAAGGAGGAAGCTTACTCCACGGCGAGCGCAAGCTTTTGCTCCAAGGTCGCGTAGTCGTCGTACGGCGGTAAGTCAATACGGTTGGCAAGCTGGTGAGCCTTTGGGAGTTCTGAGGTATCGCCTGACTTCCCGATGGTGAACATCTTTGAACCAAGTGGACCGGGTAGGTGCTTGAAGCCAATGACAGGAACACGCGGCGAACCCGTTGCAAACTGTACCAGCTGAGATCTACGTCCAGGTGGCCAACTTCGAACACATTGCCAGAACCACTCGACGACGTCGTCGCTCGCGGTATAGCCTTGGTAACTGGTATGTGTGTTCCAATCGTCACTATGGAAAAGTGAGTACGCAGCAGCGTCACAACACAAACAGGAAACCCACATGTCAATCTCGGACACTCCTTCAATGAGGAACACGAGCTCCCGTTCATCAAAGACGGCGAGCATGTCTTGTGGGACGAATTCATTGTAGCCAGACATGATGGCTTCAAACTGATCCTTGACGCGCGTCGAGATATGATACTCCGTCATGGCATCCACATACTCTTTCTTGTTGTCCTCCGTCACACGAACGTCTGCTCCCCCGGGTTTCAGCTCGATCGTGACAGTCTCCCCAAGTCGTTCTTCGGTTGTGGTAAACGTTTTTTCAACATCCTTCACTTCATTTTCGCTATACTGTCCATGAGTATGCAAGAGTACGCAACAAAGGGAGAACCTACAGGATCGATGTGAGACTTTGATGAAGCTCCAAATCGACGGACTCCAAATCAGATAGCACAATCTTTTTCTTCCGAGTCATCTTGTAGAATGCAGCAACAAGATTTGCATCAAGGAAGCGTTTGTGAAAGACACAGAGCCCTATACAGCGCCCAACGAACTTGAAATAATTCAAATGTTCCGAGTTCATGCCTGAGGCAGGGTTGATCTGGACCATGTCATTTTCCAGTGCAGAATATATAAACAGATTGCGGGATGGGTCGAAGATCTCGTGGGAGAGAAGGGAGACGAACCCTCTGATCCATGGTCAGTTTACGGACAATCATTTACTTTTCATCGACGTACGCAAGACTATGTTCTGCGTCATCCTCACCACCGAGTTTGATCTTCAGATGCCTCTTTAGATGGTTAGGCGTTTGTCTCATAATCTCCATATAACTATCCTCGAAGAGATGGGTTGGCCTAACATTTATTCGGCATTCGCCTGGTTGTGCACGCATAGCAGGTTGACTGCGGAAGTAAATGAGCTTTCTGTGGAAATCACGTTTGAATTGCGGTATATTTGAATCCGAAGTGGATGGGAGACGGGGATCATCCCATGTCGTAGTCTTGGTGTTGTGGTCCACAAAGTACACACGAGCGGTAGCCGTGAGACGCAACTCCCATCCGGGGGGTAAAGTTCCAAGCTGAGAAGCGGATTGTAGGTTGAGTGTAGTTTGACCAGGTCCCTCAACACGAATCTGGATATTAGGATGGACCCACGAAGTCGTACGAGTATTGTGGTCGACATAATATGGGCGACCTTCGGGTGTGAACCTTTCCTCCCATCCCTTCGGAATGCTCTCTGAAGGGGTGGTTGGGGGTTTCACAGATGGTTCCAGGGAGGGCCGGTCCCAGGTCGTAGTTTTCGTATTGTGATTGACATAGTAAGCTCTGCCAACGCCATCGAAGCGACACTCCCAACCCGGAGGCAGTGATCTAAATAGGCTTAGGTTGGGGCTGAATTCTTTTTGTTGATTTGGTACATCGGAGGCTGTTGTCGTAGTTACTGCATTGGCTTGGCGAGCAGCATCCAGCGTTCCCTCGCTATCTGCGTCAACGGGACGAATGGGTTGAAGGGACTCATTCTGATCGACAACATCAGATGGAGATGGTACACGGGGAGTTGAAACAGGCATTTGTGGTGTTTCGACCTTCACCACACTGGGAGTACCAGACGATGCAGTTCCGGAGGGTTCATTGTTGACCGAGATGGGTGCACTAGGTTCGGCCATCCCCATATTAGCGACCGCAGCAGTTATGTCGTGAACCTGGGTGGATCCAGGTTCGTCGATGTCAGTGGATAAATACATGGTGAGTTTGCCGTGTACCGCAAAATTGTCGTTGGGTACCATTTTCAGATCCAGATGCAGAGTTTCTGGGGGAATTTAAATTCGTCAGACAAGCAAAATGGTAGCTGCAGGGGCTTACCATGCCCACCGAACTCGAGAGCAAGAACATCGCCGACCCTGACATTGACAATACCAAGGACGCCCTGATCGCATCCACCAAACTCGTGCCGATCAAATACCTTGACGGCGACGACGGAGGTATCCTTCACAGCGCTATGATATGACGTGTAAAAAGAGTAGGTTGAATAATATCTGCCATCTCACATATCAAAGCTCTCATTCCACTGCGGGTTTAAGGTATTCTCCACGACTTTGGTCGTATGCATCTGCTCATCATCGAGGGCAGTGATCGCAAAGGGGTCGGGGAGGCGAGCGGCATCCCGTTGCGACAATTCTGCGGCAACGACTATCGTATCGTGAATTCGAGCGTGGCTGCGCTAGTAAGCAGCAAGACACACCTGTGATTCTGATTTTCTTCCTGCTATTAGGCCTGTGAGCGCGTTAGAAGCACAAAAGTCAATGATACTTACGGGACGATCAACATGAAAATGGGGTAGGAGCCGGTTCAGTGAAAGCGGTCTTCCTGTCGTGTTCAAAGGCTTGGGCAAGGACGACCGCCAATGCCACAGAAATCAGCGCCGAGTGGCTCATTTCCCACCTCCCACAAAGGTTTGGGTCCGGTGGATTGAAGTGACCGACCGGGAAAACGTGTATGCTGTGCAGATCATGTTGGGGTTTCTCACGGTCTCTCAATTGAAAAAGGGCACACCGGCAAATAAACATGTCATTGACTACTCATGTTCGCGGGAGCAACGTGCAGCACAGCATTGGCCAGTAGGTGGAGGCCAGTGAGCCCGAGTCACATTTGCTGCGCTTGGTGTTCAACTTAGCTTTGGTCTCACTCTCTGAAGATATATTTCCTGTTCACCACGCTGTCAGGTGGGCCGCGTGCGATTTTGGGGGCTCACCTTATTTCTTCGGTCTGCGCCCATGTAGCCATGCATGGCATCTGGCGGAATTACATGTGGCGCTGGCCAGCTACTAAATCACTTCAAACTCTGTTGTATGAGCGGCTGGTGGTTTAAACATACATGCATCTTTGCGCTCACTCCCAAAAATTGACAACTTTTACCACCCAACATGTACCTGCTATGGTCCCGTAGTCACTCAAGGCAGGCAATCCAACCCACTCACCGGATATCTCGCGTCCTCAGTTCGATCCGAGGATCTCGTTTGTAAGTAGCCTAAACCATTTCTCCGAGTGTGCCCTCTCTATTCGTCGAAGACTTGAACGCCTAGGCCTACTGATTCATTATAATCAAGCCTGTCAACCTCAATCGGTTCCATTCAGGTCCGTGTGAGAGAAACGCAGTCTTCACCGATGATAAGCATCATCTGACGAGTATTTTAACTGGTCTTTGATGCACAGGACAATTTATTAACACCGAGCCATCGTCGTCCTAGGTTCATCAGATCAATCGACTGAGTTACGGTGTGGCCACGGACTTGAATCTTCCTCTACCACATGTTGATGTTTTGCATTCCAAGCATACTATACTAAAAGATGTCAGCATCAGGGCACGGGCTGGAAGAAGAAGTGTTCCTGTCATACAAGTATGAGACCTGACGGTCAGGTCGACGGTCAGGTCTTTGTTTCCATTCATTGAACATACCGATTCAGTGTCTCGAAGACATTGCTCGTGTGCGAGTGGGCACCATTCGAGCCTCGGTTGATCGGAGAAAGTCAAAGTGTTAAAGCCATCCGTATGTCCTTTCAGTTACTTCAGTCCTCGTCCGTGGGTGCACTCACATCGTGTACTCAAGAGGGCAAGGATTCCAATAGTTATTCGAGGAGATGAAATATCAGGATTAGCCGTTCGGAAGTCAGCCATTCTCGAACGAACCAAGCGGGAAGCAGATCTGATCCACTCAGCCCTCTCCGCCTCCACAATCAACACCCTCTCCTCCAAGGCACATGTTGAACGTGGAACAATTATCGAAGTGCGATCGCGAAAGACGCATCACTAAGAGGACGATGCGTCGATTCCGAGACCTTCCGGGCTAGTGAACTAGGATCCAAACCACAGGAAACGGGCGACCTCGGCGTCGTACGCAGATGATCTCAACCCCATGCCCTGGACATCTTCGGAACGCCGCTCTCACACGCATCGGGCGTTTTGGTTTCATCGGTACGACGGCGCAAAAGCCAAACGTGACGTGGACGGAACACCGCGATGAGATCTCTATGTGTGATCTCGTCTACGCGGGGGACTGAAACCAGGGGCCCGTCCTGGAGAAGGGAGGGCGTGTGCTTGGGAGCTAGGTACGGGAACCGATGGTACATGCGTCAGGCCTCAGGTCCGAATGGGGGTGCGTTTCGTGACTGAGCCCCTGCTTCCAGTTTTCGATGAGTGCCTGGAATCGCTCACGGTCACATATGGATGCTTGTGCATGAGTAGTGCTTCGCGTGGCCCGGTGCAAGTACTCGTGGGACAACAGCCGTCGGTGTGTTTCACATTGTGTTTTGGTCACGTCAGAGAGAATATTCCAGTTTCAGCTGATGTCCATGACTAAGAAGCCATGGAAGTATCCTGATTGCTCGCCCGGCAAGCTCGTTGGGGGTATTAAACTTCGCAGCGGGGTGTTATGGCGCTCTCTTCCCACTATCCACTCCTCGAATTGTGCGTCTTCCTGCCTGAGCCATGAGTCTCATCCAGCCGAACACAACATCGATGTTCGAGAGGACAAAGGGCAGGGCAGGGGCCCGGGAGCCATCTGCGCCCGCGTTCGATGACCTCGTTGAAACGACGCCGTACCATCACATACGGGTGAGCAAGCAGCTATGGCTACCATAAGTGAGAACGTATCTCGTCTAACCTCCCAAGCAGACGCCCGAGTCGGATACCATATCCCTTGCGCCATCTGAAACGAGCACCCTGGTCTGTCTGTGCTGTACCATTGCTTGGAAAATCGGCTGACGGGAGTTGGACGTCGCAGGTCGGGTGTCATGCCAGTGCATTCAGGGTGAGCGGGCCCCCGTTTCAGGTAAATGGGCACGGATGCTAAGATGACGTTCAGATCACCACGGCTTTTCGGGAGAGTAACATCGAGATTCGTCATGCGATTTATCGTGAATACATCGCATGTTCATTATCCGATGACGAAACTATGGTAAGGGATTGTCTTGCGCCTCAACGATGACGAGGAAGTGACGTCTTCAGGATTCGGATCTGGAATTACACCCAGATGACAGAGCGTGGAGTCATGGGACATCCATGCATGTGAGAAGGACGCCACTGTCACACTACGTCGACGCCAATGAGACACAAACCATATCTCAGGCGAAACGCACATGGCTCCGTTATTTTGCAAGGTTGACTCGATCGGCAAGATGCCCAGAACTGCGTAACAGATGAACAAAAATAGTTGATGGTAGTATATGACGAATGTATGATCACATGGGAGTGTACTCACGAAAATATGTACCATACTATCCAAATCGTTGTTTAGCAAGCTGTTGAAACATATCCATGGTCGCCTTGTCCTTTTCACGCATAGCAGTCACACGTTCACGTGCTGTCGCCACCTTGTCGTCTCGTGCCACCGCACGCTTTTCCTCAAAACGCCTGCGGGCGGCGTCCCGTCGTGCAATGCTGTTGTAGGGATTGATAACCAGCCTGATGAAGAATAAAACACATACTGGTCCTTGAAACTGTCTCCACCACCAAGCAAGGTCGACTCGTCCGCTTCATATCCATCCTCCCCCTTTTCCCGGAAAGTACGATCATTCTCTCGCCGCGCGCGTTTCTTCTCCAACATTCCCTCGCGGCCCACTTCTTTCGGGCCCACCACGTCCTCCAGACGATCTTTTGCCTCTGCACGATCACGTTTTCTTTTGAGGTCGCGCTCGGAAGCCTTCTGTTCCGATTGAGCTTCTCTCGCGAGTACGAGGTCAGACGCAGACGGGAGAGTGGGCCCGATCACACGGCCACTACCGCTGCCGTGATCATGCACACGGTCGTCTCCCAAGCGGCGATATGTGGCCGAATCGACTTCCTCACGTGCAGTACGCAGTGCAGTCACGTCCGCACTCGAAGCCTTGGAAGCAAACGACCATTTGTACGCAGTCTGGTTGGTCGCGGAACCAGCCATCGCTGCCGCATCGTGGTACAACCCCTCTATCTCGAACACGTCAAAAAAATATGGGGACGGCAGTCTTGATCAGACGCACTAGGCAGTCTCCCCTTGTTCCATGCCCGAACGAACTTGCGAAAGTAGCTGTGTATTAAGACGT
>JBBPUG010000619.1:0-18432 GCA_038094535.1 Tubosaeta aff. alveolata | reverse complement strand
GTATATAAGCATTCCTATCGTGAGAGAATGGAATGTCATAGAACAAGATGGAACAAGGGGATACATCGCCGTCGTGAGAGAGACAGCTGTGGAGCTAATCGTCCAATCAAAAGAGATTTACATAAGAAAGTCAACATAAGTGATGCGAAAGAAAGAAGATGGAACGAGACGATGAAGAAGGGAGAAAAATCGTAACAATGCACACATAACAAATTGTCAACATCATTAATCACATCAAAGTTCCAGGACTTCTGAACAGAGTTCCAGCAGTCTTCCGAATCCTACAAGGCATACCATGGTATCTCAGCAACTACTGCATTCCTTTCACAGCTGAGGCACTCTGAGAAGTGATCTTTCCAATGGGTCACACCAATTGTCACGCTTGTGTGGTAAATGTTCAGATCGAGCACCTCAACATTGATCGAATGGAGCATGCATGTTAATTGGGGCTGGCTCCCCATGGCAACCAGGTACTAGGGATCTGAGGGACATTATACCACAATGAACAATTGGTCTCATTCCTGGAAGGCATACTGGGATATCCGATCCCAGTTCAACATTACTCTGATACCCTGCATGCCCTGGTCAATTATCAGGATTATGAAATCTTTTCTTTAGATGACAATGAATTCTGGATGTTCAAGAATGACCATATCACAAACCAGCCAAATCTAGTCTTTCTGGACATTTGGGCCAAGGTGTCACACGATACCTGGGAGATTGGTCTTCCTCATTTTTATCAAAAGCTGGTGGTGTTAGATATTTATAAGTTCAATGAAGACATCCAACAGGATATGATGCATAGTGTCATGGAGACATTTGAAGAACAATGGGATTGGAGGGATTACTAGATTGACGTTCCAACAGTCTGACAATGGAATCAGGAATTCAACTGGCACTATCATTGCCAATTCCACCTCCAGAACCCTGCCTGGGCCGATATAGTCTGGAGATTTAATGAAGTCCAACTTGAAAACTGGACTTTGGAGGATGAAGTTGAAGGACTGACCCAAGTCAATGGAAACCATCAAGAGATGATTTTGTCCCTTGTATAACAGCAGACCCAAGCCAAGCAGCATATGAACCTCTAGCAGAATGAAATGGTGTGTCTCCGTGTGATTATGCACACTGCTCAAGCAAATTACAACCAGATCGCCTGTTACCTTGGATAGGTCCAAAAGCAAAAGTGATCTCTTGATGGAATAGAACAATTGATGGTGGACCCTCAACAATGACCTCCAATCAGAGAAGGATGAACTCTGGAGGCAAATGGCTGAGTGTGACATGAAGATTCAAGGTCTCTATGACTGGATTTTGGAGATGAGCAGTAGAGCATCACTTCAAAATGAGCTAAGTAACACACAAGCTGAACGGTTACTTTCTCTAGTTCAGTGCCGTGCTGAAGTAACCCAAGTGGACCTAGAATCTGCAAACTGCCTACTCCAACAAGATGTGTGGGAACTCATAGAAGAACTCACACATTCCTGAAACTGAAAGCACCAATTGGAGCAAGACCTCCATGACTGCCGCTTTGGATCCCTCTCTCCTCCGAATGGATGAGATCCTTCATCATCCCAACATCCCTTTCCCACTAATCCACCTATGGAGATGCCATTTAGAGGACAATCCAAAGACCACCCTGGTCCTAGCAGACCATGTGGATGAGTTACTTCAGAAGATGCCAGATGTATGGCCTCTGTCAGATTGTTATGACATTCCATATGTCGGAAACATAGGAAAGGGAAACCATACTCTAAGTAGGAAGTTCTTCATCTTAGACCTTTATCTTCGAAAATATTTCTTGCACCTGACGATTCATACTCTGGATATTTTTCTAGTTCCATTTGTTTCCTGTATGACTTTGTATTCCTTTGGATCCAGGTATGTCAATAATCCCCACTACTTTTCTACTGTGTACTTTGAGAAAATTGAGCAATCTCAATTACCGGATTCCAAATAGATCCAAGAAATCGATGCACAATGGTCTTTGGTTTATCCAGAACAAAACAGGGATTGTCCTTGGACTCAGAGTCAGAAACATTGGAAATGATTGGAACCTCAGGTCAAACGGAGGTTCAAATGGAGACATAGGAAACAATTCTAGAAACTTGGATTGTTCCTGGGACCAGATCTTATCATTCTAGACTGGCTTTTTGTGAAACCACAGGCACCCACATCAACTTCTTCTCCCCACACTTCATTTCTGAAGTGTGAAACACTTACTAACTTCTTTTGGAATTTTCAGTTGCTTCCTTCATTTCCTGGTGACTCATCATTATGGCATCAATCAAGATCAGTCAAGAGATTACCAATTGCATCAATATTCTACAAGGTCCTACCAATTATGACACTTGGGCCAACCAGTTATGCAATGTCCTGGTTATCTGTCAACAATGGGATATTGTTTCTGGAACATCTCTCTGGAGTAATCAGACCAATGCTGCTGAACAAGCATTATGGATCACCAGAGATCAACAAGTGTATGCATTGATTAATGCATACTTACCTGAATCCATGCAGAATGCAGTTTTCTTTATGCATCGGACTGCTACCCTTGCCAATCTGGCTTTTGCTACTGGATCTACTACCATTGCTCTGACCTATGATGAAACATATTCCATAGCCAAGGACTTGTGGGATCATTTGCAACAGAACTATCAACCACAAGGTATCTCTGAATACTATTCTCTGTTCCTCAGCCATCCCTCAATGCTGTCAGCAACACTGTTCATTCTGGGCAGATTTGTTACCTCTACTCCTTGTTCTCCTTCATAAAGTTTGCATTCTCTTGAAAGTGTTCCACTTTCCCCTTTGACTCCACTTGACTCTTCTTTCCTATTTGTTCCATCCAAGCCTCCTAGCTGCTCTCCTTCTTCCTCTCTCTGTTTTCTATTCAAACCTACTGAAAATTCTGATATCTCTCACATTTCTCCCCTTCCTCTTGTCAAACCTTTGCCTTTGACTTCCTCTCACATTCCACTTCCCTTACTGGCCTTCAATCCAGTTTCTTATCCATTCAATCTGATTGTACTTCCTGTTTGTCTATCCACTTACCATCAACAGCTTCCTCTGATTTCTCATGTCCAAAACCCAGCACCAATGGCCCACCAACAATTCTATATGCCTCTTCACAGCACTCCCAATGCTCCAAAATTTGATGGCAAGATGCCATCTCAGCTAATTATCTAGAGGACATTGACTTCTTAGGCATTCATGGTGATCTTGATAAAGCCACAAAAATCAAAACTGCTATTTGTTACACAGACTTAGATGAAGCCAAGGTTTGGGAAATGCTCCCCAAGTTCACTAACTGACCTGTAGACTGGGATGATTTTTGTGCTGCTGTCAAAAAATTGTATCTGGGTTGTGAAGGTACTGATCATTATTGCTGCACTGATCTTCAATATTTAGTTGATGACTACCAAAAGAAGCAGATGCACAACCAAGACAATCTTGGTGAGTATAATAGGAAATTCCAGAAGGTAGCTGCTGGCCTCATTACCAATCAGAAGCTCTTGCCCCTGGATTGTGATGCATACTTCCTCATGGGATTTCCCATCCTGCTTCAGGAGAGGATCCACCACCAGCTATCTATCATTAAACCAGATTTTCATCCAGATAATCCATATCCTATTGAGGATGTTGTCACTGCCACCAAGTTCCTTCTCTCAGGATCTGCACTTTGTACAGCCCTCACCTCTGCCACCATCCCTGCCACCACATCACCATCTGTACCTTGTCCTCAGCCCTCATACCAACTGACCCATGTATCCATTGTACCACCATCTATCTCTCAGCCAACATATGCATCCAGACTGTCTATCAAAGCTGAGTCCAACATGGCTGTGCATCCACCAGCAGTTTGCAAGTTCTGTGCCAGCCCCAGACACTTCATGCACACCTGTCAGGTCTGTATGTGTTAAAGTACCTAGATAGGGGCAGCAATGACCCAACTAAAGTAAGGTAAATATGTAGTATCAATGTAGTAGATAAAGAGACCTCACCTCAGACTATGCTATCAAGTATAGTGCACAACTGAGGTGAGGGAAGAGAATTGAAGGAATAAATAGTGATGAAGACCTGTGCTTGCTTAACTCTGGGAAACTCCAGAGTGGAGTAGGCGAGAATAGGCAGACCATGTAAGGAAACAATAAAGGCACAGCAGTGCATGTCCAGAGGGAGTAGAAATGCCACCAGGTGATCAACACAATGCTTAACTATACTAGAATAAGGTAAAGTAAGTCCAAAATGGGTATAGTGGGAGATAAGTGAGAAATGCCCAGAGTTGGTTGTGCAGGAGCTCTGGAGTTGTCCAGAGTTTATACTTTGACAGTATGGAGTACATCAACACCGGGAAGGTCATTTGTGGTAACGATGGTCAACTCTACATGCTGGATGGATCAGAGATCCCTTGTGTTCTGAGTGGTCATTGCATCAAGGATGCAATTGATCACAGTCTCAGTCAATCCTTGCAGGTGTCTTCCTCTTTGTCCAATCTGGTTATGCATATCACCACTGGTATCCTGTCCGCTTCATATCTAGACACTCCTGTTATTCTTGACATCAATACTTCTGTGTTCATGACTACTGAAGTGGATATGGGAAGTGAACATGCACCTGTTGTTGCTGACAATGATTTTCAGCCATACTTAGCTCAGGCATGGGCTAACTTCCAAGCAGATAAGGCTAAGGATCCTAAGGGCAAACATGTCTACTTTGACGGAGTTCAGGTACTGCCTCACAGGAGACCTGCACCTACTGTCACTGAGGAAGCCCTGTCTCCTGAGCTGCAAAATGCTTCTTCATCATCAAGTTGCTCTTCCAATCCATCTCCTGCCCATCCTACATAGTCCTCTTCTAATCTGGCTGGACCATCCAAGTCTGCTCCTCCTTCTGTCAATCTGGCTAACATCAATCTGACTCATCCTCCTCCAACTACCAGCACCATTCCCACTTTGCAATACAAGTACTTGTTCCCTCTAGAAGATGATTCTGCACCAAAACAAGTTCTTGAGCATATACTCAACACTAGCATCTCTGTTCTGGTCAAGGACATCTTCGCCATCACTCTGGAGTTCTGGAAACAGTTCTGAGATCTCACAACTGTGAAACACATATCCACCAACTCAGCTTTGACACATTTTGCTCATGTCAATGAGCTTACTGGTTGAGACTCCACACCATCTCTTGAGGAGTTTGCTGACTGGATTCTTCAGAATAATGGACTCATCGTCACACACCATAACCTTCCTCTTTGAGCCATCAAGGCTAGTATTGGAGGTACTGGGCATACCATCATGTGTGTTCTGGATTCTGGGTCTAAGATTGTTGCTATGCCAAAGCGAATCTGGGAGGACCTCAGTTTGCCAATCTGGTCAGACCATGTTATGTGCATGTCTTCAGCCAATATGAGCATTGATATGATGGTTGGTGTACTCGAGAATCTCAGACTCAACTTTGGTCAAGATGAAGTCAAGTTACAGGTTCAGATGTTGGGCCATTCCAACTTTGACCTTCTGCTTGGTCAACCATTCCATTGTCTAATGAGCGCTAACACTGAAGATTTCCCTCACAGTTTACAGACTATCACGCTTCATGATCCGAATACTGGGAAGCAGTATACCCTGCCTACTTGTCCTTGGTTGGAAGGATGTCCTTGTTGTCACAAAAAGAAACAATGCAGCAGTCACCAATCCATGCTCAAGATGGGTTTTTAGGCATCAATGATTTGCTTTTTAGTTTGGGAGAGTCTGGTAACAAATCTGCTTCATCTGTTAATCTGTATTCACATTTGCAATCTTGTGTCTTATCTTTGTTTGTTTCGTCTTTGTGCTTTTGTTTTCCACCCCTTTCAATCAGACCTATTCCTCCTTCTCTAGACTATACTTTCTTGTCTTTGACTCAGTCCATCTTCAGTCTGGACACATTGTCTGCTCTTGCATCTGTTTACTTATATGATCTTGGTTCTCATTCTCTGGTTTATAAGCCAGTTGCTAAAAAAGTTCATTCTGTTATTGCTCCTATTGATGAAGAGTCCTGGATTACTCAGTCTCTTCCGGACGATCTGCTTTCTGGACTAAAACCTTTGCCTTCTCATCCTTCCAATTTTGTTCCTGGACTTCATTTCACACAAGAGCATGCTGACAAATTAGATCTCAACCCCACAAATTGGCTCTGGCCGGACAAAGTCAAACACATTTGTTGGTTAATCCATGATCATGAGATGGTGTTCACTTGGGTTCCCACTTAGTGTGGTTGTCTCGACAAACATTATTTCCCTCCTGTCAAAATTCCTATCATTCCCAATACTCCTTGGGTCCTCTATAACATACCTGTCCCTCCAGGCATGTGGAACGAAGCCATTCAAATTATCAAGGACTGGATTGCCTCTGGAGTATATGAACTGTCCACTGCTGCCTATTGCTCTCACTGATTCTGCATACTTAAGCAGGATGGCAAAACTCTTCACCTAGTACATAACCTCTAGCCCCTTAACACTATCACAATCCAAGATTCTCATCCACCACTCCCTTTATCAAACACTTCACTGAGTCTTTCACCAGATATGCTGTATACAGAATGATGGACTTGTTCACTAGATATAACCAACACCCTCTTCATCTGAAGTCTTATGACCTCACCACCTTCAACAGTCCTATAGGTCTGCATTGTCTCACTACTGTGCCCATGGGGTATACAAACACTGTCCAAATCTATCAAGCAGACATGTCATTTGTTCTTTAGGATGAGATCCCTTGTCATACTTAGCCTTTCATTGACAATCTTTCCATAAAGTCTGTCACTGACTGTTATCAGAATCTGGACAGGTCCTATCAGACCATTCCGGACAATCCAGGTATTCATTGCTTCATCTGAGAGCATCTCCTGGTCATACATTGTATCCTTCAGTGTTTATAAAATGTTGGTGCAACTGTCTCTGCCAAAAAGTTCATTCTCACTGCATCAGATGTGACTATCGTTAGACACAAGTGTACATTTGAGGGTCATATCCCACATGAGAACAAAGTTCAAAAGATCTGTGACTGGCCCAAGTGCCAAAATCTTACTCAAGTACATGGATTCCTAGGTGTGTGTGGTGTCCTTTGCATTTTTATTCAAAATTTCACAACTGTTGCTCAACCTTTGGTCAATCTAACATGGAAGGGCACTCCTTTTAAGTGGGGCAAGGAGCAGTAGCTCGCATTTTTGTGTCTGAAGGACGCTATCTGTCACTCTCCAGCTTTGCATTGCCTGGATTACAAATCTGGACATGAGGTTATCCTTGCAGTTAATACTTCAATCATTGCAGTCGGTTATATTCTATCACAGGAAGGAGATGATGGGAAATGCTATCCCAACTGCTTTGGTTCTATCAGTCTCAATGAGATCAAGAGTTGCTATTCTCAGGTGAAGCTCAAGCTATACAGACTCTTCTGGGCACTCTGAGCAGTCCATATTTTCATATTTGGAATTGCTAACTTTACAGTCGAAATGGACGCCAAATATGTCAAGGGCATAATCAACAATCCGGATCTGCAACCAAACACGACCATTAATTGTTGGATTGTGGATATCCTTCTGTTCACTTTTTGTCTTGTTCATGTTCCTACTACCCATCATACTGGTGCAGACAGACTCTCACGTTGTCCTCCATCTGATGATAATCTGGTCGATGATGATGATTTTGAGGACTGGTTGGACAATGCATACTCCTTCTCTACACACTTGCTCAATGACTGTGTCTGTTCTCTTTCAAATGCTGCTCACCTCTCCAGACATCTGCACTCCCCTCCCATTCTATCTGTCTTCTTCAACACTGATCCAGACTCAGATTCCAATCCAGTCATTCCTCGCTCTCTGAAAGCACTCACCAAAGAAGTTTGTCTAATCCACATTTGTTAGTTCCTCAACACTTATAACCATCCACCTGATCTCACAAACACCAACTTCACCTCTTTTGTCAACTCTGCCATCCATTTCTTCATTCTTCACAGGTCTTTGTACTGTTATGAACTGCATGGCCGTCATCAGCTCATCCCATGTGTTGAACATCATTATGGACTCATTAAGGAGGCACATGATGACCTTGGACACAAGGGTGTCTTCTTAGTCCAGCCATGTCTGCTCATCCAGTTCTGGTGGCCCATGTTGGTGGACAACGTCAAGTGGTACATCTGGACTTGTCACAAATGTCAGATTCATCAAACCCAAAAGCTTCACATCCCTCTGACCGTTCTGGTCATTGGCGGACTGTTCCATAAGGTCCACATCAACACCATGGTGATGCCTCATTCTGAGGGCTATTGCTTCATCATCCAAGCTCATTGTGCTCTCACAGCATATCTGGAGTGGTGGATGCTGCATTCTAAGACTGCATCTGCCATTGCCTCTTTCATCTTCAAGGACATTCTTTGTCATTGGGGCACAGTCTCCCAAATTGTTACTGACAATGGTTCTCCTTTCATGCAGGTGTTGGATATCCTATCCAATCAGTATGGTATCTGGCATATCCAGATCTCCCCATACAACTCACAAGCTAACAGTGTGGTAGAACATTGTCACTTCAATGTCCATCATTAAAAGTATCCTGGGGGAGAGGCTCGCTGGCTGCAAACAGCTCACTCTGTTTTCTAGGCAGAGCGTATTACAATCCTAAAATCGACCAGACTGTCACCATATTTCATGGTGCATGGTGTCAAGCCTCTGTTCCCATTCAACCTTGGAGAGGCAATGTTTCTTCTTCCTGCTTTGGATGCTGAAGGCTTTTCTAGAACCAACCTTATAGTTTGGCATGCCTCACAACTCCAAAAGCATCAGAACGACATCAACTCCATGTGTGAATGTGTTCAACAATCTCGGTTCACATCTATCAAATATTTCAAGGTGCACTTCAAAAATCATATCTGAAACCAAGTATTCGATCTGGGCAACATTGGTTTAGTCTGGAACACTCAGATCAAAAAAGAGTTGAACTGAAAGACAAAGCCATGCTACCTCAGTCCAATGGTGCTCCTTCATAGGACTGCTGGAGGATTGTATCTGCTAGCTGAGTTGGATGGTGCAATCTCCAAGTTGCATTACACAGTGTTTTGTCTCCTTCTGTACCATCTGATGGTGGAGCTGTCAATTCCGGTTACAGATTTGACTGGATTGAATGATCTGGAACTCGATAGGTTCAAAGCTGAGGAAGAT
Source organism: Tubosaeta aff. alveolata (assembly GCA_038094535.1). Taxonomy (NCBI): domain Eukaryota; kingdom Fungi; phylum Basidiomycota; class Agaricomycetes; order Boletales; family Boletaceae; genus Tubosaeta; species Tubosaeta aff. alveolata. Next base: position 9,240 of record JBBPUG010000619.1, on the reverse strand, counting down.
GGGGAGTATGAAGTTGAGGAAAATGATGAAGCAGTCTTGTATGACTAGCTCACCAAAACAAAAACAAAAAGTCAATTTATGTTTAGTATTCCATCCCAGTTTTTGTCCGGAGACCTCTGTTCCATCCCAGGTTTAGTCCAGTGTCTCATCAATCATAACATCCAAACAGTCATAAAAACAAAACACAAAAACATTAAATGCTTCTACATATAGGACAGTCATCTTTTTATATCTCATCTGTTTCGAACATGGACTCATTACTTAGATTTTGATTTTGAACATGTTGTTGAACAAATACACTTTTGATCCAGACTGACATTTTTGCTATCCATTTGAATCCGGTTTTGGACTCTTGGTATCCAAGTAGGTGTAGATGTCTAGAAGTCAAACAAAGAAGAAAAGTCAAGTGGTAACTTACAATCCTGGTGTCATTTTCTCTATCCTTTCACTTCATTTTCTTCTCTTTTGCTTAATCCTTTCTCTTTGTACTTAGGGATCACATAGACTCAGACATGGACACTCAGATTGTGATGGACACAATTATTGATGAATACAAAAAGAACTATCTATGGACTTGAACTACTTATGTGTGCGCATTGCCTTCCAGATCTTGTTGATCTCCTGCATCTGCCCTCCCAACTCCATTGATAGCTTTCTCAACTTCGCCATCTTCTTCTTCAGTGCAGCTTGTGATGTGAGCACCTTGCTCTTGAAGGCATTGAGTGCTGCTTCAACCTGGTCTTTGGTCAAGGATTGTCTATGCTTGGGACCATTCAGTTTCTTCATCACAATCTCCACAATCTCCTCATCCTCCTTCTGCTTGTCTTCTTGGTCATCCAAGTCTTGTGTGTTGAAGATCATCTTCTGTGGGTTTGGGAATAGCCTTTCTTGTCATCATCCAGATGATGCTACAGCTGCCAATCCACATTAGTTTGAATCGAAGTACCCTACATGTACTTACCTGGCACTTTTCCCTTATCCACGACAACAACCTCTTCCATCTTCTTACTGGCCTTCTCTTGTCTCTTTAACCAGTCACACTTCATCTTTTGCTTTGCACACAGTTTGCAGACCTGGCTGGGCAGTCCAGAGCACATCACCTGCCTTTTCACATACTGACCACATAGGGCCAGGCTCATGCTTGTAACTGGTGTGATCGTTGTCTTCTTTGCTGGAGGAGGCACCTGTTTATCTTCATTGTTGTTGTCTATGACTGGACATGCATGGTCAGTACCAAGCCATATTCAATGATCCTTGTGATGCACCTTATTCCTTGTCAACCTCATCAGTCTACCTGTTCCACTCACCTTTGCTGGACCTATTGCTGGAGTCGGCTCCTTGTCCTCATTCTCGCTGTTGCTCCTCTCTAACAATGGACCCATGCTTGACAGCTTGTAGTGCAGTGAGTTGCTGGCTATCATTGCTTGGATCCCTGTGTCCTTCATTCCTTCCTTTCATTCATGTTATGCCTAGTCCTTCAGTGCAGTGACCCACTTGTTGTACAGATTGTTGCAACCTCATATTGCTGTGGCAGTCCGAGGGTCAATTCGTCTTTCAGGACCCTGGTCACTGGCCACTTTGAGACAACACTGGAGTTGTTTCTAAACAAGAAGTCAGTAAAAGGTCATCTGGGACAGTCAATCATATACCAGCACAGAGTCCCACTGTTCTATCCATGCATCCTGATCCTCCTCCAAGTCCTCCTTTTCATCAGGTATGCAGTCTGCAAGGTCCTGGACCTTCTCACATGTGGCTTGAAGGTTGGCAGCAGCAATGGTAATAAGTGTCGGGTTGTTGAAAGTGTTGCTGTATTGAAGAAGGTTGTCAATTACAGAAGTGTTTGTTGACATGGTGGAGAGATGAAGGAAGGAGTGGGGAAAAGTTGAAGTGGCATTCAAGTACCCTGTGGATATAGAAGCCTTCAGCTGTTACAATTCTTTTCTCCTTCTTCCCTTGTACACTTCTCTCATCGTTCTCCTTAGTTCTTCCTCTTCTCGTTGTCCACTATGACTTTCTCTTGAGGCTATCAATGTTTCCTTCGGGTGATAACTCTTACCTTTATCTCTCAGGCTTACTTCTTTCCCTAAGTAGTATCTTGAACTATTGTCTTGTCCTCTCACCTTTCTCTTCCTGATGACTTCCTCGTGTTGTCACTTCCCTTCCAAGGTAGATGATTCAACTCTACAGTTCCTTCTTTTGCCTCACCTTATCTTTGTTCTCTCATTGGACGATTAGCTCCACAGTCATCTCTCTGACGATGGCGATGTTTCCCCTTGTTCCATAACATTCTATAGTGTTCCATCCTCCCATGATTGGAACCCTTAAATACCAGATCGCCTGTACAATAGTTTCTGACTCTGAATCTACAATCTTTGTCATACTTATTCTTTGTCCTCGAGTGATTCTTGAGACCTGTGTGCTCTCTTGTCATCGTCCTCTGACCTCTGTCCTTAGTTCACATTAAGCTTGCTAGAAGAGATGCTGTGGTACCTCTTCGTGAGCATCTGCCTCTCTTGGGTTTAGTCGAACACTCTCTTGAGTACGCTTTGCATTACATTGGCTCTCTATGTTTGTAGGGCATGTTCTACAAGTATTCTAAGTATCGTTCATCTGTTGTTCAAGACCTCCATTATGTCCTGTGTCCATCCACGTTGATCCAAGTTGAGCCTGGTTCAGACTATTAGTATCTGGTTAGTCTGCACAGTCTGCCTGAGGTGTATCTGGGTTGGACACTTTTCATCTATCTCTTTTTGTTTGTTATTGCTTCTTGTCTTCTTAGATCTTGTTTTCCTACCACATGTATCTCTTCTCCTTCGATTTTGATGGGTCATCTTGGGATTTGCAGCTGTAGACAGGTGTTCCTTCTTAGATCTCCATACTTCAAAAGTCCTAGGAAATACCCAGACTATAAACCTTGTACTGTGTGATTGGAATAGATCTCTCGCACTCTCAGGTTTTTCTGTTGTCTGTTCTCCTCTCATCATTGTCATCATGCATACTCTCTGCCTTCATCTATCCAGTTTCCATTGGACCAGACTTGTCATTTTCTGTTCATTTCAATCTGGTTTTCACATCAGATTACCCCCTCCTTGTGCTAGGTGTTGTCTAGCTACCCCTTCTCATTACAGTACCTACATATGAACCTCTTGGAATGAGCCTAGCTTGCACCACCCTTTTTCTACCGGCCCTTCTGCCTACAACAGGGTCTCCCTGGATGTGACAGTGGTACCTCATAATCTTTTATCATCTTTACACTGGTGCATATTTTCTTCAGGAGGAAATTGACTTTGCCTATATGGCATTGGCAGATAACCCTCTTTCTCCCATTTTGGAAGAAGAGGAGACCACCTATGATGGCTAGAACAATCAGTCCATGGTCATCAACAATAGATGGAACAATGAAGCACAGGACATCATCATAGATGATGGGTTTGCAAATGATTCCTTTCAGCCCAATGATGCTCATTCCTTTCCAATTATCCAGCTTCCTCCTACATCTATACCTTCACCAAGCACTCTGCAAGTCAAGTGAGTCTCTTTGCTTGGCAATTATCCTTTCCCTGGTACTGCATACCAGAGAACCAAGTTAGGACTTGTCATCCTACACCATTTCTTTATATCCATCTAAAGATGTCCTAAAACACATGCATAAACATACTCGCAATTTCCCTGAGAATGTCATATTCCCTCAGGAAGACTCAATCTGTCTAGGCTGTGTGTGAGGCAAAATGCCTAGCCACCCCTATCACCCTAACAATTGTTGTGCAACTCAACCATTTGAACTCATCCACTCAGACATTAAATCATTCCCTATTGAGTTGTACCATCAGCACAAGTATATCATCACTTTCTTTGATGACTACACATCCTTTGGCTGGACCACACTCTTGCACTTGAAAGATGCTGCACTTACAGCAACAAAACATCTTATACAAATGATAGCCACCCAATTCAATTTGAAAATTAAAGGATGAATGTACAATGCAGGGGGAGAGTACAAGTCAAATGCTTTTGAGAAATTGCTGCTAGACAATGGGATCTGCATCTTCCAGAGTGCTTTATGCATACCATTGTGGATAAATCAGAAGCAATGCGCCTTGAGGCCTGCCTTACTGATTCCTGGTGGGAGCTTAGCTGGGATCACACTGTGCACATATACAATTGCACACCCTTATGCTGCCTTGAATAGAAAACCCCATATGAGTTCCTGCTCAAGCAGTCTCCAGATATCAGCCATCTATATGCCTTCAGTTGTGGAGCATACATACACCTCCCAAAGGACATCTGCACCAACAAGCTGGCTTCTAAATCAGAGCTTATGGTGTATCTTGGCATAGCACCTGGCAATGAGAAAAACTATCTCTTTATGTGATCCCCCAACAACATTCTATTTATAGCTACACAAGCACTCTTTGATAAGTCGCTATTCCCTAAGTGCACTAATCCCAAATGCACCACATGTGCCAAACCCACCATTCTGGAAGAACTTGCACCTGCAGAGTTTCCACTTCCTGAACCAGAAGAATACCAACCCACATGCCCACATGTTCCATGTCCACCTTCTTCTATCCAACCATGTACCCCATCACCAAGACCTCTGCCATCTCCACCACCTTGTACACCTTAAGACCACCTCGCCCTCCTCCTGTCTCTTTTCTGCAGTGTTCCCAGCACAAAAGAAGAGTGCCACAACAACCTGGAAATGTGTATGGTGATGGCCATCACCCAGTCCAACAGGTAAAAGAGATTGAACACATGTTGAAATGGAAAGAATCAGTTGAGGGAAAGTCTGAAAATCTTTTTGAGGGTCCATCTGATGAAATGCCTGGAAAATTTCCCAGCACGCCTCCTCTGCCTGCTGACCCTCCAGCTGCTTCCAAAAGCTCATCTCATGAGGATTCTGATGCTGAGGTTAAGAAGTTATGCTAAGAAGGGGAAGTACAATTCCAGTATTTCCTACTTTCCAAGGCGATAAGTCTAGAATCTGCAGTTGAGACAAAACCAGTACAAGAATGGACATTGAAGGATATCAAAACACTACTAGCCAACCTTCAGGATGAATGGAAAGCTGCTTGTTGCTAACAGCTTGATATACTAGAAAAATGTGATGTATTCAACATCATAGATTGACCCACTCATAGAAAGGTCATCAAAAATCAATGGGTATTCAACATCAAACCAGATAGTTGAAAGTGAGCACAATTAGTTGCTATGGAATTCTCCCCGGTTGAAGCATCAGCAAAACCTAGGGTGACTGTCGAGTACTGTCCAGTACTATGAGTTTACTATGAGTTTACTATGAGTACTATGGCAAAATCCTGGTTTTGCTGATGTGAACTAGACTTTGACCAAATATTCTCTCTAGTTGTGCACTATAAAATAGTGTGACTTACGTTAGCACTAGCTGCACTAGAGAACTGGCATATAAAAGCCATAGATGTCCATAGTGCCTATTTATATGGCAGCCTAGATGAAGAAATCTACATGGAACTTTCCAAAGGCATTAAGTCTTTCAGCTTGAAAGGCAAAGTACTCCACCTAAAGAAAGCCCTGTATGGCCTGAAACAAGCTAGGCTCACCTGGTGGAAGGCTCTTAATGAGTCCATGAAAGAACTTGGCTTGGAATGACTAAAGTCTGACCCAGACATCTTCTTATATAAGAAGAAAGGCTCCCTTACGGTTGTAGCCATTGTCTATGTAGATGACACAATATTTTGCAGTCCCACTAAGGCCATCATGGATGAAATCAAAGGTCACTTTACGAAAAAATGGGAATGCAGAGACCTTGGTATTGCAAAGGAATTCCTCCATATGTGCACCAAATGAGATGGACAAAAGATACTAGTCGACCAGTGTGCATATCTTGATAAAGTGTCAGAAATTTCTTTTGCATATGATAATGCCACTGGCTTACCATTCTGGGCTAAGCTATGGGAATGTATATTATAAGGCTTTGTAATAAGCCTTAGACCATGTGCATGGAAGTTACTGATGTGGCTATGGCCATCTCTGATTATCATATTATTATCATGTGAAGCCTACTTAGTACTACACAAAAAAGGCTAGTCAAGTGTAGCCTTTTATTTCTAATGTGCTTGAAACTTAGCAAAAAATTCAAACCGGGGTCACATGACTCTGCTGTGGTAAGTTCACTTTTCACATTTTACTTACTGCTCACCACTTGCCCGCCTAAATCATCCCAACCCATGCCCAACCATCACCTTAACCATGAGGGCAACAACACACCTTCATGCCTGACGATAGGTGGGGGGTTGCCCACCACCACCACCATGCAACAACGAGATGGGCGGAGAGGACGTGCCAGCAATGACAAGTTGGTGCAACAACTCACCCACCACTGCCATACCTGACAAAGCAGGTGAGGGCTGTGCAATGAATGGATAATGACAATGGCAAATGGCAAGGTAGTGTAAGACGATGACAGGACAGGCAAAGGGGGCATGCCAGCAACATCAACAAAGCAGTGCAATGGCTTGCCCACCACTGGCAACACTACCACTGACGATGACAATGATATGAGTGAGGGCTGCACAATGGCATACCGCCACCATGTGATGACAATGATGACAACAGTGAGGCGGCATCATGCCCATCACCACCACCAAACGACAACAACAACATGGGTGAGGCTGCACAATGGTGCACCACCATCATGCAACAACAGCTATAAGGTGGCACAACAGCTTGCCCACCACCACCAACGATGACAACGTGGGCAAGGGGTGTGCAATGGCACACCACCACCATGCGATATGATGGTGACAATGTGGGTGAGGAGGTGCATTGGCACACCACCACCATGTGATGACGGCAAGATGGCACCATGCCCACCACCACCATGTGACAATGACAACAACTGTGAGGTGGCACGACAGCCTGCCCACCATCACTGACAATGATGACACCGTTGAGGGCTACATCATGGTATAATGATCTCCCCACCACCACCAAACAACAATGAGGCAGGCAAGGGCTGCCCAATGGTGCACTACCACACGACAACAGCGATGATGACGATGAGGCAGCATAATGGTTTGCCCACCACCACCAAGCAATGAGGTAGGTGAGGGTTGTACAGTGGCACACCACCACCGGCAATGGTGACCACACTGTGACACAACAGCCACTACTGCCATACAATAAGACTATGATGGCACAAACGATACGCTCATATGGCCAGATGATGACGACCAAGCAAAGGTGTGTGACAACCCCACTACTAGCAAGATGACAATGAGGGCAAGGGGACACAAAAACACCCCCACCACAACACTAACAGCAACAATGGTGAAGTGGCACAGAGGCACACCTGCTGCAACAATAAGGATGAGGGTGGCGGCCCAACAGCAAGATGAAGGAGTGCAACGGTGTGCTCGCCTCTATCACTACCACCCGATGGGAAGACAGTGCAATGGCCTGCTGCCACATGACAACAACAGCAGTGCCATTCCATCAATGTAGATTGTCTATATTGTACATGAATCAATATATTTTACATTGAAATGGAATGTTAAGGATGAAAATGTTATATAGGTAACATGATAATGGTCCTTATAATAGAGAACTTTGTTATGAACATGCCTTAGCATGACCCTTGGGACTAGGGTGCCTTATAATGAATGTTCATGACTAATCATTGTGGCCAGAAATTTCTGACAAGTCCTAGAGTGCTTTGGAATGACCAATGCCTAAGCCACCCCCACACCTTTGCCCATGGGCTACAAACCCACCAAACACAATGGGCCTGTTAACTATGAACTCTACCAAAGATTCCAAACTGTCATCAGATCTTTGCTATATCTGATGTTGGGCACCCACCCAGATATTGTCTTTGTGGTGATTACCCTTTCTCGCCATGCTGCCAATCCTTCACAGGATCACCTTGACAGAGCCCTCTATATATGCAAATACTTGGCTGACACCAAGAAATATGCACTCTATTATAATGGTAGATCTGGTACAGGCTTGATCACATGTACTGATTCAGATCATACATCCAATCACAACACCAGGCACTCACAGACAGGCTGGTATATTAAACTAGCCAATTGTGTGTTCAGCTGGAGATTGCGGCAGCAATTGCACATCTCACACAGTTCTACTGAAGCTGAATACATTGTGTCTGATTATAGCTGCCAAGTTGTTTGGATCAGGCAACTTCTTGGAGAACTCAGGTACAAACTTACCCATACTCCTATCTGTGGAGATAACCAAGAATCCATATTTATGGCTTCCAACCCTGTTACCAAAACTTGGAACAAGCATGTTGAACTCAAATGGCATGGTATATGCAAATGGGTTGAAAATGGAACCATCAAACTATTTTATATAGAAGGATCCATTAATTCTGCAGATATGTTCACCAAAAACTTAGGTCAAGTTCATTTCAATCAACTTAGATCACAGTTGGGACTTATATTCTACTAAGTCAAACTTTCGTTCTATCATATATGTTCACACAAACCCATTTATTGAATGAAGGGGAGTGTTGAACATCCAGTTTGACCTATTAGGTAGTATTATGTAATACAATCATGTGATATATAATATGAACTCAGCTGTCTGAGTTCAAATAGAGTCTTTATCTCTTACATCCGTGTGCTGTCTATTTGCAATAGTAACTGCAACACCAAGTGAGTACCTCCAGTCTCACACCTCTGTGTAATGCTCTGTTTGACAGGATAAACAAGAGGCATCTCTGTCAGATGCATTGGAAAGACTGTGTGAGTTTGCTCAGCAAGCATACTCCTGTGGAATGGATGAAGGAAGTCATACAACTTCTGAAGAGAATGCAGCAGGTGTTGAACTGCAAAGTGTAGCCATAAGAATGCTAGGAAATCAGCTCATGCTGATGGAAGACATCAGATGATGGGCAATTCTTTGAGTGATGGCTGCACATAATATTATGCAGAGTAAGCAGGGCTCAAGCCCAGAGGCTCAAGAGATTCTGCTCAATGTCATAGACGATCTTTGCAAACAACATGAAATTTCCCAAGGACTTGATATTCAGAGTGATCAAGTGAGGATGGATTTCTCATGGGGGATGATGTGGATAAAATATGATGGTACAGTGACAATGACAACAATATGGATGAGTTTTGTAACGCTAAGTGTACTCAAGAGAGCGTTCGACTTAACCCAAGAGAGGCGGACGCTCACGAAGAGGTACCACAGCGTCTCTCTTAGCAAGCTAAGTGCGAAACGACGACAGAGGACAAG
>JBBPUG010000618.1:0-18443 GCA_038094535.1 Tubosaeta aff. alveolata | reverse complement strand
CCTTGGCATTCACACATAGGATGACATCGCACTCCACCACAATCGCACCTGTAGAGTTCTCCAACATCTCAGAGAACATGGCCTTTCACTCAAGATCTCTAAATGCTCCTTCGACACCCCCCAGATGGAATATCTCGGCATGATCATCGGTCAAGGATGACTTGAGATGGACCCCGTTAAACTCGCCGCCATTAAGGACTGGAAACCCCTGACATCAGTCAAGGGAATCCGCAGTTTCCTCGGTTTTGCCAATTTCTACCGAAAGTTTATCCCCAATTTCTCCAATATCGTCGCCCCTCTCGTCCTACTCACCCGAAAGAACAAACCCTGGTCTTGGACTTCTCTCCAGGAAACCGCATTCCGCTCTCTCATTGCCCAATTCTGCTCTGCCCCAGTCCTAGCTCTCCCAGACACCTCCCGTCCGTTCTCCATCATGACTGATGCCTCCCTGATCTCCTCTGGAGCCATACTCCTCCAAGCTGATGTCAACGGTGACCTCCATCCCTGTGCTTACTTTTCCAAGACCTTCTCCTCTGCCAAATGCAATTACAACATTTACAATTGAGAACTTTTAGCCGTCATCCTTGCACTTGAAGAATGGCGACAATATCTCCTTGGAACCTCGTACCCTGTCACGATCATCACTGACCACAAGAACCTCTCCTTCGTTAAAGACCCCCGCAAACTCTCTCGTTGACAAGCCCGCTGGTCCCTCTTCCTCCTTGACTTCGACCTCATCTGGAAAGTAACTCCTAGAACCCAGATGGGTCCAGCTGATGCCCTTTCTCGCAAAGACTCTATTGACACCTCCTCCGACAATGCCGACGCATCTATCCTCCCAGACCCCATCATTATCAATGCCCTTGACCTTACACTTCTTGACTACATCCAATCCTCGTCCTCATCCGACCCACTGGTCCTTTGTGCGCTCAAAGCCATGGAAGAAGCAACGCCTTTGTTCCCCCGCTCTTCGCTTCAAGATTGGTTGTTTGACAATGGCCATCTCTTTTACAAAGGTCGTTTATATGTTCCTCCCTCATCCCGATCCACGCTTCTCCATAGTATCCATTCCTCCCCCATTACTGGCCATGCTGGTCAATTCCGCACGAAGGCAATCCTAGAACGTGACTTTTGGTGGCCTGGACTTGGTACTTTCGTTAAAAACTTTGTGGCTGGCTGTGCCATATGTCAACAATCCAAGGTCAATACTCATCCCACTGTCGCTCCTTTAAACCCAATTCTATCATCATTGTCTTTGCCATTTCGCCAAATCTCTGTCAATCTCATCACCGATCTCCCCTTATCCTCTACTTTTGATTCTATTATGGTTATGGTCGACCATGGCCTTACGAAGGGGGTAATTTTCATCCCTTGCAACAAAACCATTAACGCCACAGGAGTTGCTAAACTTTTCTTTGACAACGTCTTCAAATGCTTCGGACTTTACGATTCCATCATCTCGGATCGTGGTCCACAGTTTGCCTCTGCATTCGCCCTTGAACTCGCTCGTCTCCTACAGTATGACATTCGACTCTCCACCACATACCACCCCAGACTGATGGCCAAACCGAACGAACCAATCAAGAACTTGAAACCTATCTTCGTATCTTTTGTGCCAATAACCCCCACTCCTGGGCAGAATTCCTCACTACCGCCGAATTCCACCACAACTCTGTCCCTCATAGCTCCACCAAATCTTCTCCGTTCTCCCTTCTCCTTGGTTACGAACCCCGATCATTCCCTGCCTTGGGAAAAACATTCATTCCTGCTCTGTCTGACAGATTGATCGCCCTGTCCAAGGCACGAGAAGAAGCCCTTGCTGCGCATGACTCCGCTCGCTTAGCGATGACTCGCCATTCCACCCGCTCTTTCTCCCCTTGGAAAGTCGGAGACAAGGTATGGCTAGAGGCCACCAATCTTCGGATCCCCTACCCCTCCAGAAAACTTGCTCCCAAACGCCATGGACCATTCGAGATCTCACAGGTCATCTCTCCTCTCGTTTATCGCCTCAGACTACCTCCCTCTTGGAAGATTCATGACATGTTTCACACTTCCCTCTTATCACCATTTAGACAGACTGAAGCACATGGACCTTCCTTTCCTGAACCACCCCTGGACGTTATAGATGACAAAGAAGAATTCGAAGTGGAGACTATCCTCACTCACAAAGGCCGCCCTGGCAACTATCAGTATCTGACCACATGGAAGGGATACTCTCAATCCGAAGCCATGTGGGAACCTGAAGAAAATCTCCGCCACGCTCCTAAGATTCTTTTTCCTTATAAACGTTCCCATTCTTTGAAATAATCGCTGAATCCCTTGAGCGGTGTCATACCTCTTCGTGAGTGTCCTCCTCAACGGTCAAGCTATTACATGTTCTTTCCTTTAACCGTGCTACACCCACTCTTCCTCACCCTTCAACCGTGTCTTGTTCTTACCTTTGTCATACTTCTCTTTGTTCTTTTCTGTTCGCTCCATCGAGCCAGTCACAATTATTCTTCTTCTTTAATGATAAGTCCACTTCCTTAAATTTGATACTTTCCAATTATGAACTTTTCCGAAACCTCCTCGACTGCCGCCACTGCTGGCTGGGACACCACTGACTTCACTGCTGGAGTTGTCTCTGTGGACCAACCCCTCGCTGCCTATCAACTCACCTCTCCTCCTGCTGGTTATCACGACCAATTATTCCGCCTTTTGGCCGACCCATCCGTTGCCCATGCTCTAGATTACTATATGGATGTCAATTCTCCCCTATCCGCTTTATGCCAACTCCTTCGCCACTTTCGACTTCTGTCAATTGCCAGTCCATCTGGCTGGGGACGAACTTCCACCATTGATATCCAATATCTAGACATTGCCAATATCAACGCCCTCGTCGTTTTAGCCCACCATTTTAATTTTGGAGAGTTCCTCGAGGACATTCATCGATACCTCGCACAGGTAGCCTTATCGCAATCCCCCATCCACAATCGCGTAATCCCACCTCGTCGCAAGAAACCCAAACGTCATTGCACCGTCCATCCTCCTCATCGGCATTCTCCTTCTCCCATTGACCATGGAGATAGCCTTTTTATTCCGGAAGCCTTTGAAAATGACACTGGGTCACCCCTTGCCATGGATCTTTAGTCTTCATAGGAACTTTGACGGTACGAAGGGGGTAATGTTACGATTCTTTTCTTTCTCTTTCCCTTACGTCCTTTTCTATCATCGTTCCCTTTAGTTCCTCTCCTTCTCGTTGTCTATTGCGACTCTCTTGAGGCTATCAACGTTTTCTTTGGGTGATAACTCCTACCATTGACCTTCAGGTTTATTTCTTCTCCTGAGTCGTGTCTCTGACTGACATCTTGTCCTCTCACCTTTCCCTTTCCAATGACTTCCTCGCGTTGTCATTTCCTTTCCAAGGTAGATGACTCGACTCCGCAGTCTTTCCCTTTTTGTCTTGTCTTATCTTACTATCTCATTGGACGATTAGCTCCACAGCTGTCTCTTTTACAACAGCGATATTTCCCCTTATTCTATAGTATTCCACACTGTTCCATTCTCTCACGGTTGGAACACTTATATATCAGATCACCTATATCATAGTTCCTTACTCTGAATCTACAATATTCGTCGTACTCATTCTCTGTCCTTGAGCGATTCTCAAGACCATGTGCTCACTTGTCATCGTCCTCTGCCCTCTGCCTTTGTTTTGCACTTAGCTTGCTAAGAGAGATGCTGTGGTACCTCTTCATGAGCGTCCGCCTCTCTTGGGTTAAGTCGAACACTCTCTTGAGTATGCCTAGCGTTACAAGGAGTGAGCAGTGGACTACCAAACCACTACAAATGGTCCATACAGATGTTGGTGGCCCAATAACTCCTCAATCCTGGGAAGGATACCGGTATTGGCTACTCATTGTCAATGACTTCTCCCGATTCCCTTGGATCTATTTCCTAAAGTGGAAAAGTGATGTCAAGGATGCATACAAAAAATGGAAAGCAGACGTAAAAGCTTTCTTTCACACAGAAATAGAGACAGAGCAACTATCAGACCTGCATGTCCAATTTCTATGCAGTGATGGAGGAAGTGAATATGTGAATGCTGAATTCCAGAACACACTCTGGAACGATGGAACCATTCTGGAAACTTCAGCACCATACACTCTGGAACAAAATGGGCTTGCAGAATGAATGAACCAAACTCTCTCATATCTTGCAAACACCATGTTGGAAGACTCCAAACTTCCAAAATCATTCTGGACTGATGCCATGTCCACTGCAACATACATTACAGGTCGCAGCCCAACATCTGCCCTAAAAGGCAACAACCCCTACTCCTTGCTCTTTAATCGTCAGGTTGATCCTACAATATTTTGACCCTTTGGATGCATTGCCTATGCTCTTGTATCAAAAGAACAATGTGGTGGAAAATTCCAATCCCATGGACAGAAGTATGTATTACTTGGGTACACCTATGGACAGCAAGCCTACAAACTCCTTGATCTGGAACATCGGACCATCATCTCTAGCCATCACGTCACCTTCAATGAATCTGGCACCATCTTCAATATAGAAGCTACTCCTTGGACTTGTGCATCCAAGGGTCAGTAGGAGGGACTGATATCTCAACACTTCCAAATAACCGAAATTCCGGAAACTCCGGAAGCAGATGACGCAGAAGAGGACCCAAGGGAGGAACCCTTTCTAGGGACAGTGGGAGAATCGGCAGAGTTGGATGACATCACCACTATTACAGCCAAACTCAGTCAACTCCATCTAAACAATCCATTACCTGAAAACTCTTCCACAGAAGTTCCTTTGAGTGCAAGCTCAAGCCCATCTCCAAAACAGACCCAGGCAAAGTCCTACCATCCTGTAGAGATCATTGGAGGTGTTCACAGGAGCAGCCATGCTCGAAAGCCAGCAAATAAAAATCAGGACTACTTCCGGACATTGGAAGAGAAAGCACATTGGAAACAACTGGAAGTGAAACTGGAACCAGAGCCGGAACCGGAAGAGGAGGCAGAGGAGGTTGAGGTTGAAATCGTACTCTCAACTCCCGAAATGGATACCGAAGAAGTCTCAGTTATCCCAGAACTGCCTGGAGCCTTCTATAGTGTTCAGGATGACTTACAGGAACGAATCTTTGCTGGAATAGCCCATGGACCCTCTGGGGAAATATTGCCAAACTTCATCAAAGAGGCCTATACATGACCAGATGCTAACTTGTGGAAGTCAGCCGTTGAGGAAGAATTGCTCAACCTCAATGCAAATCACGTGTATGAAACAGTCCCATTACCAAAAGGCATCAAACCAATCACTTCCAAACCAGTATTCCGAATCAAGTATGATGAAAATGGAAAGGTGGAACACTATAAAGTGAGGATTCACACAAAAGGAAGGGATAGACTACCAAGAAGTCTTTGCCCCAGTGGCAAACCTTGACTCCGTCCGAACCATTATTGCTCTTGCAGCCAAACATAATCTGGAACTTGATCAGATGGATGTCTCTACAGCATATCTAAATGGCGAACTTGAGAAAGAATTATACCTCCTACCTCCAGAAGGTGTTCCAATTCAACTCGGGTATTGTTGGAAACTCCGAAGGTCACTCTATGGTCTAAAGCAGGCTGGCCGAACACGGAACAAGACTTTGGACAAGAAGCTTGGAGAACTTGGATTTGTAAACCTGAATGCAGAAACATGTCTATATGTTTTTCACAAAGAGGGCCAAGTATGCTTCCTTGTTGTCTATATTGACAACCTTCTCTCGATCAATCATGAACTTGGTAAAGGGAACTCTATCAGCAGCCTTTAAAATGTGGGACCTCGGAGAGGCAAAATTCATCTTAGGGTTGGAGATTCGACGTGATCGAAAACTCAGAACCATATGCCTAACACAATCCCAGTATGCAAGAACTGTCCTTCAAAGGACTAGGATGATGGATTCTAGTCCTGTGTGGACACCAATGGTCCACAGTCTCACCCTCTCTGCCACTGATCCAGTGGATGATACAAAAGTCACAGAAATGACAATAAATGGGAAAAGAGTTTCCTATCTCACAGTCATTGGTTCCCTGATGTACCTTATGCTCAAAACCCGCCTGGATTTAGCCTATGCTATGGGAACACTTAGCCATTTCAGCTCAGCACCAAAACAATGCCATTGGAAAGCTGCAAAACAAGTCCTCCACTATGTACATGCAACCCCAGACATGGAACTTCGGTATGATGGAAATGAAGTCACCATGGATATGGACTTCCATGGCTATTCCGATGCCAGATGGTCATAAAATCCAGACAATTCCCAGTCTGTCTCCGGATTCCTCTTCCTCAGCAATCGAGGAGCAATCCCTTGGTCAAGCAAATTACAAAGCATGGTTGTCTTATCGACCACAGAGTCAGAATACATTGGACTCAGCAATGCTGGCCAACACCTTGCCTGGCTCAGAACATTCTTTGAGGAGATTGGGCATCCACAGACTGGACCCACCACTCTTCATTGTGACAACCAGGCAGCAATTATACTTTCATGAGACCCATAGTTCCATGCCCGGACCAAACACATCCAAAGAAAGTATCACTTCATTCAGGATGACCTTGTGGGCAAAGGAGAAGCAATCATCCGATATGTTCCAACTGGAGACATGGTTGCGGACATCCTCACAAAACCACTCACACGAGAACAACATTGGAAGTTTGTATGTGCAATGGGACTACGGTTGCACTCGAGTGGGAGTGTCAAAATGTAACTCTGTATAGTTCCAATGCTTCCGATGTTTCCAGAATTCCCGTGCAGCCACTTCTGATGTCTCTAATGTTTTCCCACACGGCCACTTCCGAAATTTCCGAAGCATCTTCACTCCAGGAAGACCGGAAACATTGGGTCTTTGATATATTCTTATACATAGCATTTTCTGAACATTCCAGAGTTTTATGCAATCTCAACTCCGCCCATATTTTTACCTTTATGTTACCTTCTTCTCACCTCAGTCATGTTTCACACCAGTGGGCAGTGACTGAGGTGAGACTTCAGTTGTTCTCTGCATTGTAACTCTAGCTAATGTACTGTAGTGGGCACACTTGCCCTTGCTATAGGTAAATACAGTTGTGTTTCATACCAGTGGGCAGTGACTAAGTGGGCACACTTGCCCTTACTATAGTAACACATTCCCACTGTCACAGTCCTATTGGACAACCAATTGTCATCACCTAAGCCATAGTCATCATCATAGTCAACAACCCTAGGATCTAGTAGCCCTAGATCAACCATCGGACAGCCAATCATCGTCATCACTAGTCAAAGACCCTTTGGATCTAACCAATCAACCTTCGGACGGCCAATCGTCGACATCCTAGTCATTGACCCAGGATCTAGCGGACCTAGATTAAGAAGGATCTCCAAACCTTCACCCATTGTCCATCCCTCATCATTAGCCCCATAGTAACCATGGACATCGTGTATGTCAAACTTAAGAAACTCTTCCCGCTTGAGTGCATGAAATGCACTAAACTTGGTTTTTGTTTCCGTTGTCACCAGAAAGGCCACAATGCCATTGAGTGTCTAGGCACTAAACCCTTGTCCCCTCGCCCACAGAACACTAGACCTATCAAAACCCTAGCCAATCTTGACCTTGACCCTGAAACTTCCAAGCCCACTGGTGCTGTAGATGCCTACATTGACAAACTCCACCGCAACTCTGGGAAGAACGACGCCTCACTCCTTCAAACCTTGAAAACATACCTTAAGAAGCCCAAACCTGTTTCCACCCTCAATGCCTACTTCGATAAACTTCATAACTCTGGGAAGGATGACACCACAATCCTTCAAGTCCTGAAAACCCTCTATGAACCAAACAAAGAACTCTCTGACAAAGAAGTCGCTAGCCTCATGGTCCAAGACTTCTTGACAGAAAAGAAACCATCCACATCTTCTCCTTCCAATGTCCTCGTCAGATTACCCAACCAAAGAGCCCTTCGTTTGCCCATTTGTCTCCAAGTTGGTTCAAACATTGTCAAGACTCTTGCTCTTGTAGATTGCAGAGCAACTGGTAACTTCATTGACCCTAGCCTTGTCCCCGCCCTTTGTATGGGAATCAAATGTATCCAGAAACCCCTCATGGCTTACAATATCAATGGTTCTCCCAACCAAAAGGGAGCTATCAAATTCAAGATCCGAGCTAACGCTCAAATCTCTTCATTCAACAATTGCCTCAATCTCATGGTTGTCGCTCTTGGCAAGTGACAGATCATCCTAGGTATGCCCTAGCTCAAACAATGGAACCCTACCATCAATTGGATCCATGGTACAGTAAGTATTAACAAGGAAACTCCATCCCAGGATGCTGTGGTACCTTTTCGTGAGTGTCCACCCTGGGATGAGATTAACAAGGTAACCCTCTCGACTCAGCTGGCCCAACAAGTGGCCAAACATGAACATGAAATCCCCACCTGATGCC
This sequence comes from Tubosaeta aff. alveolata, assembly GCA_038094535.1. NCBI lineage: Eukaryota > Fungi > Basidiomycota > Agaricomycetes > Boletales > Boletaceae > Tubosaeta > Tubosaeta aff. alveolata. The sequence goes on along the minus strand of JBBPUG010000618.1, from coordinate 10,002 downwards.
AAGACTATGAAGACGTGTTCTCTGAGAAAACATTCGACACACTTCCACCTCATCGACCCTATGATCATACCATTGAACTCAAGCCCACCTTCATCCCAAAAATTGCCAAAGTCTACTTGTTAAACCCCACTGAAAAGGAGGCCTGCCACCTCTTTGTTGAAGAGCATCTTAAAACCGGTCGCATCGTCCCATCTAAGTCCCCACAAGCCTCTCCCTTTTTCTTCATACCCAAGAAAGATGGTTCTCTTCGTCCCTGTCAGGACTATCGTTATCTCAATTTGTTTACCATCTGCAACACGTATCCCCTTCCACTCATCTTAGATCTCATCAATGACATGAAGGACTCAACCTTGTTCACCAAGTTCAACATATGATGGGGATACAATAACATCCGAATTTGAGAAGAGGACCAATGGAAAGCAGTGTTCACCACCCCGCTTGGACTTTTTGAACCCACTGTAATGTTCTTCAGCTTCAACAATGCCCCTCCCACATTCCAGGCTTTCATGAATCATATCTTTGCTGATATGCTAGCAGAACGTTGGTTGAAAATCTACATGGACGACTTAGGCATCCATACCAAAGACGACATAGAACTCCACCATGATCACACACATCAAGTCCTACAATGACTCAGAGAACACAGCCTCTTACTCAAGATCTCCAAATGCTCCTTTAACACCCCTCAGATGGAATACCTCGGTATGATCATCAGTCAAGGTCGACTCGAGATGGACCCCATCAAGCTTGCTGCCATCAAGGACTGGAAACCCCCTGTCAAAGGAATCTGCAGTTTCCTCAGTTTTGCCAACTTCTATCAGAAGTTCATCCCCAACTTCTCTAATATTGTCACTCCCCTTGTCCTTCTCACTCACAAAAACGAACCCTGGTCATGGACTCTACTCCAAGAAACTGCTTTCTATTCCCTCATCACTCAGTTTTGCTCCACTCCAGTCCTCGCTCTCCCTGACACATCTTGTCCTTTCTCCATCATGACTGATGCCTCCTTGATCACTTCTGGAGCAGTCCTCCTCCAAGCTGATGTCAATGGTGACCTCCATTCCTGCGCCTACTTCTTGAAGACCTTCTCCTCTGCTGAACATAACTACGACATCTATGACTGAGAACTCCTGGCCATCATCCTTGCTCTTGAAGAATGGTGACAATACCTCCTTGGAACTTCACACCCCGTCACGATAATCACAGATCACAAGAACCTCACCTTTGTCAAAGATCCCCGCAAACTCTCTCGTCATCAAGCCCACTAGTCCCTTTTCCTCCTCAACTTTGACCTCGTCTGGAAAGTAACCCCTGGAACCCAGATGGGCCCAGCTGATGCCCTTTCCCAAAAAGACTACATTGACACCTCCTCTGACAACACCAATGCAGCTATCCTCCCTGACCCTGTCATCATTAATGCCCTTGACCTAAAACTCCTTGACTACATCCGATCCTTGTCCTCATCCAATCCACTAGTCCTTTGTGTGCTCAAAGCCATGGAAGAAGCAACACCTCTGTTCCCTCACTCCTCCCTCCAAGATTGGTCGTTTGATAATGGCCATCTCTTCTACAAAGGACGATTATATGTTCCACCCTCATCCCAATCCATGCTTCTCCATAGTATTCACTCCTCTCCTATGACTGGCCATGCTGGTCAATTCCACACAAAGGTGATCCTAGAACATGACTTTTGGTGGCCCAGACTTGGTACCTTTGTCAAGAACTTTGTAGCTGGCTGCACCATGTGTCAACAATCCAAGGTCAACACCCACCCCACGGTCGCTCCCTTGAACCTGATCCCATCGTCATCATCTTTGCCATTTCGACAAATCTCTGTCAATCTTATCACTGATCTCCCTCTGTCCTCTGATTTTGATTCTATTATGGTTGTGGTCAACCATGGCCTTACAAAGGGGGTAATTTTCATCCCTTGCAACAAAACCATTGACGCCACAGGAGTAGCCAAACTTTTCTTTGACAACGTGTTTAAATGCTTTGGTCTTTACGATTCCATCATCTTGGATCACGGTCCACAGTTCACCTCTGCATTTGCTCTTGAACTCGCTCACCTCCTTCAATATGACATTTGACTCTCCACTGTGTATTACCCCCAGACTGATGGCCAAACCGAATGAACAAATCAAGAACTCAAGACCTACCTTTGTATCTTCTGCACCAACAATCCCCACTCCTGGTCGGAATTCCTCACTACCACCAAATTCCATCACAACTCTGTCCCTCATAGCTCCACTAAGTCATCTCCATTCTCCTTCCTCCTTGGTTACGAACCCCAATCATTCCCTGCCCTGGGTAAAACATTCATTCCTGCTTTATCTGATAGATAGATTGCCCTATCCAAGGCATGAGAAGAAGCCCTTGCTGCACATGACTCTGCTCACTTGGCAATGACTCGCCATTCCACCTGCTCATTCTCTCCTTGGAAGGTCGGAGATAAGGTATGGCTAGAAGCCACCAATCTTCAAATCCCCTACCCCTCTAGAAAACTCGCTCCTAAATGTCATAGACCGTTCGAAATCTCACAAGTCATCTCTCTCGTTTATCGTCTTAAACTACCTCCCTCCTGGAAGATTCACAACACGTTCCATGCTTCCCTCCTATCACCATTCAAACAGACCAAAGCACATGGACCTTCCTTTCCTGAGCCACCTCCAGATGTTATAGATGACAAAGAAGAATTCGAAGTGGAGGCTATCCTGTCACACAAAGGCCACCCTGGCAACTATCAGTACCTAACCACATGGAAAGGATATGTTCCCATTCCTTGAGATAATTGCTGAATTCCTTGAGCAGTGTCATACCTCTTTGTGAGTGTCCTCCTCAACAGTCAAGCAGTAGTATATTCTTTTCCTTTCACTCTATTGGTCCTGTAACTATTCTTCTTCGACACAAACTCTTTCTTTTTTACAAGCATAATTCTCCATTATGGATTTTTCTGAAACCTCTTTGACTGCTACCACCTCTGGCTGGGACACCAATGACTTCTCCGCTGGAGTTGTCTCTGTGGACAAACCTCTCGCTGCTCATCGACTCTCCTCCCCTTCTGCTGGCTATCATGACTTGTTATTTCACCTCTTGACCGACCCGTCTGTCACTCATGCTCTAGACTATTACATGGACATTGATTCTCCCCTTTCTGCTCTCTGCCAGCTCCTTCGTCATTTTCAACTTTTGTCAATCACCAATCCATCTGGCTGGGGACGAACTTCCACCATTGATACCCAATATCTAGATGTGGCTAACATCAATACTCTTGTCATCTTAGCCCATCACCTTAACCTCAGAGAATTCCTCAAGGACATTCATTGATATCTTGCACAGGTAGCCTTATCACAATCCCATGTCCACCATCGCCCAGTCCCACCTCGTCACAAAAAGCCCAAACGTCGTCGCACCATCATTCCCCCTCATCGGTGTTCTCCTTCTCCCATGGATCATGGAGATAGTCTCTTCATCCCAGAAGCCTTTGAGAATGACACTGGGTCACCCTTGGCCATGGATCTTTAGTCTTCATAGGCACTTCAACAGTACGAAGGGGGTAATGTTACAATTCTTTTCTTCTTCACTCTTCTATGTACACTTTGCTCATCATTCGTATTAGTTCTTCTTCTTCTCATCGTCTATTACGACTCTCTTGAGGCTATCAACACTTCCTTTGGGTGATAACTCCAACCGTTGACCCTCAAACTTGTTCCTTCTCCTGAGCAGTGTTTCTGACTGTCATCTTGTCCTCTCACCTTTCTCTTTCCAATGACTTCCTCATATAGTCATTTCTATTCCAAGGTAGATGACTCAACTCCACAGTCTTTCCCTTTTTATCTTGTCTTATCTTGCTATCTCATTGGACGATTAGCTCTGCAGCTGTCTCTCTCATGACGGCAATGTTTCCCCTTATTCCATAGCATTCTATAGCATTCCATTCTCCCACGATTGGAACACTTATATACCTGGTCGCCTGTACAATAGTTCTTCACACTGAATCTACGCCATCCTGCGTACTTGTTCGTTGTTCTCAAGTGATTCTCGAGTCCTCTGAGTTCCTTGTCATTGTCCTCAGTCTTGGTTAACATCCTTCGTCCTGACTCCTCAAACCTCTTAACCCTGAGTCCTTAGTTCATTGTCCACAATATTTGTCATACTCATTCTCTGTCCTCGAGCGATTCTCGAGATCAGTGTGCTCCCTCATTGTCATCCTTTGTCCTCTATCCTTGGTTTGCATTTAGCTTGCTAGGAGAGATGCTGTGGTACCTCTTCATGAGTGTCCGCCTCTCTTGGGTTAAGTCGAACACTCTCTTGAGTACACTTTGTGTTACAACAGGTTTAAAAAGTCGGTGATATACTGTTGAAAACCGTCATCCTTGGCAGTCTTAAAGTTCTTTTGCTCTAGGTTAGAGAGTTCCTGACAAGCAGTGGTTTGAAGGTCGAAGGGATAGAACGTTGAAGTGAAGTCGTTCTCAAAGACATCAAACATCTTCTGGTTGGCAGGGATGGTGATGTTAGCCAGGATGTTGTACCACTTTTCAGAGAAAGGTACGCCTCTACCCTTACTTAACTTATTCAGGGTGGTTAGGATACAAGCATGGTTGATGTTATACAAGTGGGCGTTAATGATGAAGTACGCTTTCATCGCCTTCATCCATCAGGTGATGTTGGCCAGTTCTCCAGAGAAATTGGCAGGGAGGGCAGCCTTAAACTTGGCTCTAGGTGCAGGCACAAGTGCTGCTCCTGGTTGAGGAGGAGGGGGAGGTGCAGGCACAGATGCTGCTCCAGCTCCGGCTCCAGACATTGTTGCTATGGGGATCTGTGGTGGAGGTGCTAGGGTCAAGGGTTGTGAGGAGATTGTCACTACTGGCAGTGTAGGGACCTGAGAAGGCGTGTTACTAGGTGATAATTGGATAGGTGAACCAAGGGGTGTTACAGCCTGTGGTTCTTCTTCTGGGTCAGAGTCAAAGGCAGAGAAGGTGCCTTGGTGACGAAGAGACAATGGTCTTGGACAAGGGGTAAACGATGGGGTTGCAGAGGTTGAAGGTCCAGGGATCCTTCCTAATCTAGGGCTGCTAGATCCTGGGGTTGATGACTGTGATGACAATGAACGGTCGCCTGATAATTGCCCTAGGACACGACCAAGGGCACAATTGAAGTGCGAAAAGGTACCACAGCATCTCTCCTAGCAAGCTAAGTGTGAACTGAGGACAGAGAACAGAGGACGATGACAAGGGAGCACATAGGTCTCGAGAATCACTTGAGGACAGAGAATGAGTACAACAAATATCGTAGATTCAGAGTGAGGAACTATTGTATAGGCAACCAGGTATATAAGTGTTCCAATCGTGGGAGAATGGAACACTATAGAATGCTATGGAATAAGGGGAAACATCACCATCATGAGAGAGACAGCTGCAGAGCTAATCGTCCAATGAGATAGCAAGATAAGACAAGATAAAAAGGGAAAGACTGTGGAGTTGAGTCATCTACCTTGGAATAGAAATGACTACACGAGGAAGTCATTGGAAAGAGAAAGGTAAGAGGACAAGATGACAGTCAGAGACACTGCTCAGGAGAAGGAATAAGTCTGAGGGTCAACGGTTGGAGTTATCACCCGAAGGAAATGTTGATAGCCTCAAGAGAGTCATAATAGACAACAAGAAGAAGAAGAACTAATATGAAAGATAAGCGAAGTGTATACAGAGGAACGAAGAAGAAAAGAATCGTAACAGATATCTATAGGATGCTCTTTGATGAACCTCATGATTTGCATGTAAGCCTGATTAAAGCCTATTTCGGCTTGTCTGATTCTTACGGGCCACATAGATGGGTGATCTGGAAGGATTCACGACTTGTGCATATCCTTGTATCATTGGCTACTCTCGGCCATTGGACCATATTGGTTTTGGGTATGTCCTTGGCTTGGCTGCATTTGCTTTGATACTCCATGCTCTGATAGACATGCCAAATATCAGATCCTACAAGTTTGATGGACCTTGTGTCATCTATCTCATAAATCCTGAAGTCAGTACAGCAGTCTTTGTGTATAGTAAGTTACACTACCATTTTCTTTGCCTAGTCCCACTGATAAATGTGGTCATGTTCAAGCTATGTGCTATGATTTCCTTGTCCTTGTGTTGGCTTTTGTAAAACTGTCAAAGCAACCCTCAAAATCTCCTTTGAAAGAGTGTTTGCGTACACAAGGCATCCTATATTTTGTGGTTGTGGCTATGTCATATGTCCCACCAACAGTCTGGATTCCACACATTGCATTGCCTGCTGCAAACTCATTGAAGGAACATACAGGTTTTTTGTTTCCTAGGTGGCACCTGTATAATAACTTCATTGCTCGTTGTTTTGCATACTTATTGTATGTTACTCTAGCCCTGGTGGGTATAATGGGCACCACTGGTGAGCAATAGTTCATGGTTTTGTATAATCGACCTAGCTAATAAGATTATACACTAGCCATGACCACAAGGTATTCCACATGTTCCCATTGGACTCACATGATTTGCAGGGCTGAGACAGATTTTAGCACTATTGGATCCAGCAGAGCAGTCAGTTCACTCCTCGCCTGATGCACACCACACTCAAGGTACTTATAACAGACCCATTCAACATATAAGCCAACTGATACTGCATACGTAGCACCACCCTTGATGAAGGTGCTGAGCATGATGTTGTGTTGACGACCCAAGTCGTTGACCAAATTCCAACCATCCCAACAGATGTTTTTTTTCTGACGTTGTTGAAACACTTGTGTCATGTTCATTTATATAGGACAATTGGTTCCACATGCCAACAGGAGGCGATATGTTACTGAATGTTTGAACATTGAACATCCACCTATAACCCAAAGAGGACTAAGACACAAAGGAACAGAAACCCAGAAGTGTAATGAAATTGTCATGCAAGGACAACCCAACAAGGTCACATCCTCATTGGTCAGATGGCAGGGTGATGATAAGATGAGAAAAAGAGAATACTGATTCACAGGGATATGGCATGGGAGAACGTGTGTGACACAATCTCCAGTGCGCCAGTAAATGTTGGACTGCTTGATGAGGCAGCACAAATCGGAATGCAGGTGATTTCTACTGGGATTCCATATGTTGACAATTGTCCTAGATGATGGCTGATCCTTGATCGCTAAATCTGCCTGCAAAGTGTCTGCCTAGTAGGATGGATATTGGTTCTAAAAGGGCCAGGCATGGGTGAGAATGTTTGTGACCACTTCATGTATGTCCAATTCCCTGAACTCACCATTGTTTCCTTTTCCCTCTTTGTTGTATCCTTGGTATGTGTGGGGACCAGACTGAAGATAGTTCATCATTCTGCCACCCCTCTTATGGCATAAGTAAGTGGGAGACTTCATCATTCTGGCGACCAAACTATCCCCCACAGTATCACAAGCAGTCAAGATATATCGTAGGAATGAAGGTGACCGTGAAGGTTTAGTGGGCTAACCCATATACAGTGATGGCAGATGCCTGAAGCCTGACAGGACCGTTCGCACCAGACCCTGGATTGTGGGAGGTCGCGTTGCAAGGCCGTTGTGGAAGCGTTTGACATTGATGAGTTACAATGTGCTCAGGGTCCCACGTCTGTGTCAGAGACAATCTTGAAACATACTATGAGGCAAGTTGGCAGTTATTTATATACCCACCAATTTCCTGACTCTGAGGAGTGGCCCAAAGGAACCATCATCAGCACCAACCCCTGGCATGTCACTGCCTGCTTCGTGGCAAGCTTTAGCTTGGAAGGGATCACTGAATTAGTCCAATGTTCTTTGAAACATGATGTTGATGCCACTAACCGAGTGGCGTTATGTAATGACAGCTCTTACTAAGCCTGATTTGATGATAAATAGTCACCAAGGTAGTGGCAGAAGAGAGGTAATTGAACCCATCCCTGACATCATAGGTTTTTACTCTGGCAAAACCTTGTGGTTTGCCTGGCTGCTTGTGTGATGACTCAATGGTGGCAGGACCCAGTAGTGGAGGTGCGCCTTGCTATTGATTATGTGTATATAGTGTTCTTGTTGTTGGGTGTCTATGGGTATGTTTTTTTTTTTCCTTTTCCTCACAAAGTGCATAACAGAATTATCCATATTGATGGGAGTACTTCCAGACCTTTGGAATGGAATATGCTATCATTTGTCAGAGTCTACCTTTCCATTGGCCACTTGTGAGCATCCATATCTTCATTGTCTCTTCCTGCCGATGACAAAGTTCTTACTACAGATCCCATATCTGATCAGAAGAATATGTCTTCTGACTTCCCTCATTTTACTGTAAGTGTCACAATGGCAACCAAGACCAAACTCATTAAGCTTGAATAAGTGCAATTACATTTGGCGGATCGTCTTTAAGTTGCCAGTGTTAGTTTCATCCCTCTGACCTTGTTCTATTCAGCTAATCTGTTTGATTAGCTGGAATACTTGCACTGGCAGTAAGGTCCTCTCCATGATCTACATATATACCTTAGTTGAGAGGTATCTGAGCCTAGATACTCAGGACAGTTTCTATTGGATGCTCCTCTACGAATTTCATGATTCGCACATGAGTACTGATGAAGTCTGCTTTGGCTGATCTGCATCTCACAGATTATCCAGTTGGGTAATCTGGAAGGACTCCTGGCTGGTACACATTCTACTGCTGTTGGCTACTCTTGGACATTGGACCGTGTTGGTACTAGGTTTGTGTTCATTTCTGAGTGCTTCCTGGATCCTCCATCCTCTGTCAGACATGGTAAACATCAGATCTTGGACATCAGATGGAAGCTGTGTTATGTCCCTTGTGCATCTGGCGTTGGGCACAGCGCTCTTTGTGTACAGTGAGTATTCCATTATTCTTCAGAATATTCCACTTGATGTGAATACGTTTAAGCCATGTGCTATGACCTCTTCATCCTTGTGTTGTCCTTTATAAAGTTGTCAAAACAACCCTCTAAATCTCCACTAAAGGAGCATTTACGAACCCAAGGTCTCCTGTATTTCATTGTCGCTGCTGTGGCATATATTCCACCAATGGTCTGGACTTTGCACTGCATTATGTTTCCGTCCCAAACTCATGAAGAGCATTTGCAGGTTTTTTCTTTCCTTGATTCCACCGGTATGGATGAGTTTCTTCTCATTATTTTCCGTCTCACAGCACACTAGCTTTGGTGGGTATCACTGGCAGCTGTGGTCAGTTTGTAGTTCATAGTTGAATGTATATGAGATATCTAACAAGGTTACTCTAGCCCTGACTGCAAGGTATTGCATGCATTTTCATCAGAGTCAGTCTCACAGGGCTCAGTGATACCATAAATTTCAGCACAATAGCATCCTGCAGGGCAGTCAGATCCCTCCTTATTCTGTGCACACTGCACTTGGGGTAGGCTGATCAATGATATTCAACACGCATGACTAATAGGTATACAGCGATGGGATCCACAAAGGCACCAAGCATGACATGGTGTTGATGACCCAATTCACTGACCAGTTTCCGACCAATTTGACCTATACTTACTAATTCTTATGATAGACAAGTGTACACATTCTGGACTGTGAATCCTTTAATCTCACTGGATGTCAGAATATATCCCCATCCTTGTTTCTTGTCATGGTACCATACATATGCTGAGTGACACTCTCTGAGTCAGTCCTTGTCAAATCTCTGGACAGGGTTTGGCTCCTCACTTCCTGCAGGATTGTCATTGAGCCCCTTGTCAGCAGCAAGAGAGCCAATCGTCAGATGGCACATCAACTGTTGTTCAAGAGTCATCTCAACAATCCTCCAACCCCCTGAGTTTATGTTAGTCCAGCCTTGGGGCTAGATTGAATTAGTTCCGAACTCCTGCTCAACAATCGTGTGTCAGAGTTCGGTTGCAGTAACGTTCCACGAGGTCCTTTGTACAATGATGGCTGATGCACTTCCGACGGCGTCGAAAACGAACATCGGACCACCCCGGGGACCACGGGTTGGACCTGAAAGCGATTGACGGACCACTTAC
>JBBPUG010000617.1:0-18461 GCA_038094535.1 Tubosaeta aff. alveolata | reverse complement strand
GCACGATGATAGGAGTCGATGGTCCGGATAACGCAGAGGCAAGCAAATTCAACCAGCCTTTGATCAGAATACCCCAGACAGTTGCGGATAATTGGCCAGACGCCGAGAACCATAGGATAGTGGTCAGGTGAAATATTTCTGCAGCAGTTCGCGGCAGCCTGAAGTGCAGTTCTCTGCACGGCAATGGAGAAAAAGTCAAGGTAATTCAACAAAGCCACAAGTCCATTTTCACGAACGATGGAGCTCGGGAACTCCTCCGAAATCTTCTCCAGTGTCTATGGCAACATCGTCAGTAGTAACAAAAAGCAAAGGAGGGTATAGCTTACACTGAGTGTTTGTTCTGCAAGATCAATGTAAGATATCTCTATCAGCTTGCCACAGAGAACAGGGATAGCGCCATGATAAACTACGGTATGCGCTACCCCTGGGAGAGCTTCCATGAGATTCGCGAGACATCTACAAGCGAGCATCTGAGCTTCGAGGTTGTCGTCGCCTTGATTTCCACCAGCGCTCATAGCCAAGGCTGCAGCAAGAGCGGCGTCTGGATCTTCGTCGTCCCCGCCGTCATCGTCATCATCTTCATTCACGCCTCGACCTCCTAAAATCTTAACGAGCTCACGAACGAACTCCTCGACCTGGAATGAGCCAGCCAGAGTGTCCTCAGTGGAAATAGAAAGTAGCTCGCTCAACTCTTGCAGAGTCACGAGTCGAGTTGTCGGACTGGCGGTAGACTTGATGTTGTTCAGCATAGTCTTGAGGCGTCCCGAAAGCGACACCATATATGACCCAAGGTGTCGATAGTCACCAAAAATGGCCATCGCAGCAGTTTCATCCAGGCCACCAAATCCTCGGGAGCCTTCTGTCGGAGACCGGTCTTCGTCGTCTCCACCATCATCAATATCACCCTCAATAAGAGGTTCATCATCATGATCATCCGCCTCGTCATCGTCGTTCACATAACTATCCCTCCGATCTCCCTGCGAAGGCTCTTCGCATTTGAGCATCTCGGAGTCAACCATATCGACGTCTTCATCATGGATTCTGGAAGTACTGGCTGTGGCGGCAGCTTTCGCCTTAGCAGCCACCTTGCCTTTGGTCGGAGAAGGTCTGGGTGCAGGACATTAGCGTGTGATCACACGCAAAACGATAACACCTTACCTAGACTTTTTCGGCATTGGTGCAGAGATCGAGGTAGAAGGACCGGCTCTAGATCTCAAGGAATAGGCTGTGGTTCTGGAACGTTTGGAAGATGATGCTGTGACTGAATTTCCCCCCTCTTCTTCAGAATCAGCTTCTGGCGCAGCACGCTTTTTCCCTTTCCGGTCCTTGGGTGGTTCGTTGATTGTGAGAGATGAAGTTGTGGCAGATGGGAAAGTGGCTCTCCTTGCCCTGGGACCACGACAGATAACGAGCGTCAGACACGAATTTATCGAAGTTCACAGGATGACACACCTCTTAGAAGTTCGGAGAGAATCGTCGGCAGTGTCTTTTGCTTTTCCCTTTCCCGAAGGAACTTCACGGAATCGTTTGTTCTTTGAATTCGTTGACTTGAGCAACCGTGTGTTTTCCGGTGGTACACCCAATTGCTCCACAGTGTCGCTGTCCTTGTCTCTTGCTTGTTCGCGCTCCTTCTCCTTCTGCTTGGAGGCCTTGACTCTGGCGCTGGAGCGTAGTGGCTTTGATTGCGAAATGGTAGTTGAGCTAGAAGCGGAAAGAACTTGTGCTGGTTCTGATTGGGGTAGCTGGGAGGTACTGGAGCTTGTGGCCTCTTGTTGATGGATAGGTTGGAAGTCCATTTAGAGCATGCCCCCAGCCATCGATTCAGAAAGTAGAAGTTCAAGACAATTGCGCGGTGGAGGAGAAAGGAACAAAGCGCGGCTAGGAGTGAGCGTGCTTGTAATTGAAGTACAGTATTGCTTGGACAACTACAGGCGAAGGCGTGGGAAACACCCTAACCTAGTGGCCATGCTACTTGCGTTCACCACCACCACAAGTGCCACTACTGTACTGTAATCAATTAGATGTGTGTACCCCCAAGACCCATCAGAGATCAAAACCCGGTCATACGCGATTCCCCGAGAACCTGTTCCACACTCCCGACAAATATTTTCACGATCTTTTCGATTTCTTCTTCCGTCGCATTGAACGCAGGACCTAATATAATGTGGTCGCCTTTGGTCCCCTCGAGGTTGGCACCTCCACTCATTCCCATGACGATGAGGCCATTGTCGAAGCAGCGTGCCTGGACGAGCATCGCAAACACTTTGCCCCCAAAATCCAGCTGCTCTGCTTCGCGACCTGAGAAATCAAATTCGATACCCCACAGTGCGCCACGCCCACGGATATCGAACGTGAATGGCTTGGCTAACGCTTCTTCCGACAATAGTCCCTCACGGAGGAGCTGTTCCATCAGTTCGCCATTTCGTACGGCCCTTGCGAGCAGGTTTTCCTCTTTGATGATCCTTTGCACGGCTAAGGATGCCACGCATGCCAATGGATGTGCCTAGAAGGACGTTGATATTTACATATACCCTAAGAGGAGTACACGTCACCTGGTACGTGTGCCCATGTTTAAGAATGCCTGATCCGTCGCACACACCCTTCGCGACTTTGGGAGATAAGAGGACTGCTCCAATAGATGCATACCTATTCGGCCTTCGTCAGACAAATTCTCAAGCATGCATCCACATACCCTCCACCAAGCCCTTTGGCGATTGCCTGCACATCAGGAGCTACTCCATCGCCGACACTTTGCCATGCATGTAAGGAGCCCATCCCTAGAGGTGTATATTGTCACTGCTTTCCGAAAAAGTGAAAGTGACTTACTGCCCATTCCGCACATAACCTCATCCAAGATAAACAAGCCACCGTACTTCTCACAAACAGACTTCATCGCCGCGAAGTAGCCCTTTGGTGCACCCAAAACACCGGTGGTCGCGCCAACAACCGTTTCTGCGGCAACTGGAATCAAGCTTAGTGTTGTCAGGCATATAAGGATGATAGAAGAACTCACATCCGATCACGGTCTCTGGACCGAGTTCAATGAACTTGTCTTCTAACTCTTTTCGGAGGCGTTCAACGTACCGCTCCTCTGTTTCACCTGGTTTCTGGAAGCGCTTCGCATAGGCCGGAGAAACATGATGGAAATGTTCGTTGTCAAGGATGTCTGAATAAGGTGCGCGCCGAGCGGGATGGAAGCTGAGTGATAAAGTACTCAGAGTATTGCCGTGATAGGACAATTGACGGGCAATAAAATTCTTTCTTTGAGGCTGTCTGATCTCTACGAAGTACTGTGGAATCGTTAATAAGAGGAGAGAAGGGACTGGAAATATCACAAACCTGTCTCGCAAGCTTGATTGCAGCCTCCATAGCCTCTGAACCTGTCGACGTATACTGAGCTGTGTTCTACTAGTGTGGCAACTGAACTTGCCACCAGATACGAATGCTACAAGCTCAAACGCTCCATCGCTTGAATCGACAAGGAGTTTTGCAAGGTCCTCGGCAGGATTGCTGGACAACTGCATGTTGTATACATCTGATGAATGTATGCGGTCGTTGATTACATTACGGAAATCGGCCAAAACGTACAAGTGAGGGCATCAAGCTGGTCTTTGATTGCAGTGATGACCTTTGGATGGCTGGAGCCGATGCAAGTGACGGCCGCTCCACCGATCCCATCGATCACACGGCGACCATCTTCAAGGTCGACATAAATACCCTCGCCGTGAACTGCGACGGGGGGTGTCCACGGCGTCCTATGCAGGATGGAGGTGGTAGAAACAGACATCAGGAGAGTATCGGGTGGATCGGGAGGGGACTAATGTTATCAGCAGCATTGCACCCGAATTTCGGAGCAAGTAGAACCTTGAATGGATTAAAACTCGCACGCAGCAGATCTGCCTGTTTGATATAACTCTGCCAATATCGCTGGCTAAGAGTAAGTCTAAGAAGCGCTAGTAGTAATCGGTCTGTGGGCATGTCCCAATAGCCAATGAACAACGTTGTGGTGTAGCAAGTGGAGCTTAGATTCGATCGGCTGCAGATCGTAAACAATAACAAACACTTTCCTTTCAAAGACATCTTTCACCGGCCGCAGATTCTAAAACGAGGAACGGTTCCGATTTCTTCGGAGTACCGACTCAATCCTAAGCTCGTCCTCGTCAGGCTTCGCATGGCACCATCAACGAAAAAACGCAAAGATCCCCCTCAAAATTGCACGCTAATGGACTTCTTTTCTGGCGCTGATACGGTGAAGAGAACACGGGTAAAATCATCTCGACGGTTCCTACCTGATGTACAACAGTCCAAGACCAAGCTGACATCGAGAGAAATTATTGTTATCGAATCTGACAGCGACGACTTTGTCTGTAGGAGGGAGAAAGAAAGCGCTCAACTAGGCTCCAGATCATTGGCTTCTGGTTCGACCACTGCCTACTCAGACAAGGACATCTTTGGTATGCCTTCGGAGCTATTGTGTCCCACTACCCCACACGTGGAAGCATCAACCAGCCCTTTACATGTGCAACGGCAATCTTCGGCTATGCTTCCACCAGACCAATCGGAATCCATGTTCGGTACCTCAGCACCTTTATTGGAGCAACCGTGGGTCGGTCCGTGTTTCTGGGCTTTCTGCGTTGTCAGGGTTCTCAACATTATCTACACAGAGGACTCGACCCAAAGTAAATCAACCGCACCAGAATTCACGTCTGCTACAGCAGAAAAAAATCTAGTCGATGATTCTGCCGTCGTGTTTTCCATGGAAGAGTGGGGTGTCGCGGACGATGAGCTCGCTGTACCAGAAGCCTCAGAAAATAGCGCTGGTGCTGGTGAGGAGGATTGTTTTTGTCCTGTTTGCAGCATGGATCTTACAGGAATTCTCCTTCTTGTAAGTAGGAGGTTGCTGAACCGATTCACAGACTTTTACTAGGTTGTTTCTAGGAGTTACAGACCCATGTTAATCGATGTCTTGACCGGACTTTGCGAGATTCTATGCAACGCTCTCCCAGGCCTGACGTGGCACCTGATGCTTGTGGTCTCGGTACATTCGTCAAGGACAAAGGAAGCGACCTATACACCGTTTTGATGAACTCAAACAGAGACAATGAGCTCTGGGCGGAGGTAAATACAATTGCTGACCACGATTCAAGGTCGACCAGAGGAAATCGTAGAGTGGCACCATTTTACAAGGTTTTGCAAGGGATGCCGATCGCCGTAGATGCGTTCTGCTATGGTACCATTCCAGGAGTTACAGCATATTTCCTAACGTTTGTTCGATAACCGGTACTGGATCCACAAATGTTGACCGGATCGCTGACAGGCACGCTCATTCTGACCACTACACAAGTTTGGGGTCCAAGTGGAATAGCGGTCCCATCTATTGCTCAGGTCAATATGCGGGTGAAAGTACATATTCGCGCTAATACTTTTTCAGAGGAGACCGCCAGATTAATTATACACATGTTGTCCGTAGATCCTAGTTGGATCCATCCCTTACCCCTGGACACACCGATTGTAATACCTGACACTGGGGGAGTCAGGGTGACCTTGATTGAAGCTAATCACTGTCCAGGTTCTTGCCTGTTCTTCTTTGAAGGGCAGCAGACAGTAGATGCCGGCGACAATACATTCAAGTCTCCATTTGTAGGATCCTCACGAATGTTCCGTTACCTGCATTGTGGGGACTTTCGCGCGTCTCCACGTCACGTCCTTCACCCCGCAGTAAATGGAAAGCATATCGACCACGTCTACCTAGATACTACATACCTAGATCCGAAGGTTTGTCACGGTCTTTCCATCAGCAGCCGGAAATTTTAAATGCAAAAACAGTACATGTTTTCACCTCAACCGCTTGTTATCTCTGCTTGTGCAGAATTGGCCCGTAGACTAGTGACGGCAGAGCTCGGAGTTCATTCAAATTCCACGTTACATGCATGGGTGAAGACTCGGACCTCTGCCGAAAACAAAGAACAGAACTCGCAGGAACGTGTTGTTGTGATAGTAGGGTATGTGAGATTTTCTCTTCCTTTGTTTTCATCTAATCCCGCTTGCAGCACGTATTCAGTAGGCAAGGAGCGTGTGGTAAAAGGTGAGTCTGGTCTTGTTGTCTGATTAGCGGCTCACCGACTTCGTTCTAGCAATTGCTCAAGCTCTTGAAGCAAAAGTCTACTGTGACCTACGCAAAGCTGCCATCTTACGATGTCAAGCTGATAAAGAGCTACATGCACTTTTGACCGCAGATCCTGCTGAAGCCGGCGTGCACATATTGCCATTGGGAATGGTCACTTCAGACAACCTAAAATTGTATCTCCAACGATTCAGGGGCACATTTTCGAGGGTTATCGCGTTCCGGCCTACAGGGTGGACGTGCGTTGCTTCTTCTCCAACGGCTTGCCTTGTCTGACCTGTTCCAGCTACTCCCCGCCATCTGGCGGCGGTTCTGATAACACATCGATCCAATCCATGATCGCCCGTGCCCAGTCACGCCATTTCTCCTTCACGGATATTCAACCCTCGCCCAAGTCATTGTATCACGTCCAGATTTTTGGTGTACCTTACTCGGAGCACAGCTCATTCTTTGAGCTCACTTGCTTTGCAATGTCGTGCGATTGGGGTAGAATGATACCTACTGTCAACGTGGGTAGTGCTACCTCAAGGGCTAAGATGACAAAGTGGTTGAGACGATGGGAGTCGGAGAAGAGGTGTACGAGGTCATATGTCATACGACCCAGAACGGAAGATTACTGGTAGAAGGTCCATTCACCCACAAAAGGTCACGTTCATATGCACCATGCGGTCAACTGCGTTTTTTTGGTCGTCAGAAGCACGCATGGGGGTACATACAGATGGGAGAGCCGCAAGAACGAATGGTTACGCATATCTATTGCTCAGCTCGTTTCCTCCGGGCATCTCTCTCCTCGGAGATCGTCAATTTGGTACCCTTGCCCTTCGGCAATGATATCCAAGGTTTGATTCCTTGACCAATGACAAAAATGTTGGAAATGCTATATGCAGGAATATTGAGTTTACTGGTTCGGAAGAGGGATATTGTCACGTACCGTGTGGCGAACGTACGATCGAGCGAATCCTTGACGTGAACGATATCGAAACCCCCAATATGCTTTTCACGATGAACAATAACACCAGCACGGCCCATGTTACGACCACCAGTGATCATAACGATATTGCCAGTGTCGAAGGGGACAAAGTCAACGATTTTGCCTTGCTCGAGGTCGAACTTCACGGTGTCGTTGACCTTGATAGCGGGATCAGGATAACGAATCGTACGTCCATCGTGCGTGACAATATGAGGGACACCCTTGGCGCCCAGTGCCACTTTACGAACTTTGAGAAGCTTGTAGGCGGCTTCCTCAGAGGTGATGCGGTGAATAGTAAATCGACCCTTGACATCATACAGTAAACGGAAATGTTCGCCAGACTTTTCGATCGAGACGGTGTCTGGACAAACTAAATGACACTGTCTGGAAATCGGACTGGTTCACTCACCCATGAAGCCAGTGGGGTACGTAGGGTCAGTGCGGACCTTTCCATCAACTTTAATAAGGCGTTGATTGACGATTGCGATGACCTCGCGTCCGGTCAAAGCGTACTTGAGTCTGTTACGGAGAAAAATCGTGAGGGGGAGGGATTCGCGGAGCTTGTGAGGGCCGGGGGATGGGCGGGGAGCCTGTGGCCTGTATTTCAGCCCCAGACGCAAGACACGATGAATATTCCTTACATAGGTACCGCTCAGTTTGTCAAGCATCCATGACGATGGAGCCGCAAGGCGTTTCAAGTGCTTTTTGGGTCCACGAGCCTATGAAGAGCAAAATGGGTGAGATTGCATCATGCGAGATTGACCGTAGTATATCCAGCGCATCCAAACTACACAGGCCGCATCCACCCGTTCCAGTCACAGAAAACATGGAATAACGGATCTCCAAAGTGTACAAGAAAGACAGAAAACCAACCATGTTATGTTTCTTGAAGAATCGGTGACGACAGCGGCGACCTTGCTTTCGATATCGAGTGAGTCTCCACGGTGAGGTCGCTGGCAAGGCGGAACACGGATACTTCAGGGTAGGCACATCGGCTTCACGTGACTTTGAAACCGAGACTGTGGCTGTGCACTATACTAAGCTGTGCACTATAGTGAACGGTTACCAAGTCTTACTGCGCTCTTTGCAGTCACAGGCCTCCCTTGGAACCTTTTTGCGAGCGCTTTTTCCTCTGTGGAATGCAAAAATATCGCCTCTCCACCAATTCCGTCCGATATCCTCAAGACGAATACCCATATCATAATCTCCCACATTCCGAGCATGCTTGGCAGACCAGCAACCCCTCCGGAGGACCCTTGGCGACGTCCCAGAACGCTTGGAGTTTGCGATTAGATTATTCTTCATCGTTTTTCTCCATCTTGAAGAACTTGAAAAGATTCTTTCATCGCCGTCCATTCGCATCGGATGCAAATACCTTTCCCCCACCTTTTGTCCGTCGCACACAAAGTCCTTTGTCATCTTCATCAAGCATTTCCATCCTTTCTTCTGCCCGTTTCCTTGCTTTGTGCATATTTTGGTATACAACATCTGCGCTGTCGTCGAACACCGGGAAGGCGATCCTAGAGCAGTTTCGCTATCCGGTTACCCTCACCATCATCCAATTTGGTTTTGTCGCTCTCTGCTGCCTCATAATCATGGGTCCTCTAATGAATTTCGGCAAGCTGCGCCCACCTACCGCTGCCATATTGAGAGCGACGTTGCCTATGGGTGCATTCCAAGTTGGCGGACATATGTTTTCTAGTATGGCAATATCCAGAATTCATGTTAGCACCGTGCACACCATCAAGGTTTGTCGTATCCATATCTTCATGAAGTTATCACTTAAGTAATGCTACAGGCATTATCCCCGCTTTTTACTGTCGCAGCGTATGCCCTTCTGTTTGGGGTCAAGTACTCTGCAAAAACTTACGTATCGCTCCTGCCTCTGACTATTGGAGTCATGTTAGCATCCACATTTGATGCTTCCGCGTCTAGCTCAGTTGGCTTACTCTGTGCCTTTGGTTCGGCCCTGGTTTTCGTAAGCTCGAACATTTATTTCAAGAAGGTCGTCCCGTCTGGATCGCAAACGTCCTCTCTTCGGCTTGATAAAGTGAACCTCTTGTTCTATTCATCTGGCGCGGCGTTTGTTTTGATGGTGCCTCTCTGGAGCTTCACGGACCTTCCTCGTCTCCTCGCTGGCTCGACTTTCCACCTTAATCGCGATCGTGCCTATGTACACTCCCTCGCCTACTATTTCATGGTCAATGGCGTAGCACACTTTGCACAGAACATGATTGCATTTGTGATTCTGTCATCCACCTCTCCAGTCACGTACTCCATCGCCTCCTTGGTCAAACGAATCTGGGTCATATGCATAGCAATTCTGTGGTTCAGCCAGAAGATTCACCCCATTCAAGGCGCTGGGATTGGGTTGACTTTCATCGGCCTCTACATGTATAATTCCGCAAAGAGCGATATAGCAAAAGGAGAGACCAAGCTAAGAAGGGTGGAGGCTACGCGGAGCATGATGCTACCCTCTAACCGCGCGGAGGAGGAGATATTGAATGGTAGCACCCCGCCGTCACTTAATCTAAGGGTGAAACCGGTGCTGTCATCTACGACTGGGATCCAATCGCGAGCTCGAGGCACCTCTCCACAGCCTGGCAACTTGCAGCTCAAGCCGCTTGATCTTCACACTATTTCCCTCGAGAAGCTTCCCACTCATATCTCTCCGCTGGACCCGTCTTCGACATTTACTAAACGCGTTGGATTATCACCCGTAGAGCCTTATCCGTCGCCTCCGCTCTCGCTTGATTCCCCGCCATCTGAACTAGCTTTTCTTCCATCATACCCACAATCATTGCGCGAAACACAGGTGTCCGCCTAGATCAAGAGCATTGATACTATTTATGACAGACATTATGTTTAGAAGCCAGACGATCTTGTTCCGCTATACTTGGTCCGTAGATTTGTAGTGCCAATGGCCTCGGTGGTCCGCAATCAGCCATGCTAAGATACCCCCGACGGTCGCCAGAACTGTAGTAACGCCACCAAGCTGTCGAGACACGATGGTTATGTATTTGATTTGATTGTGCGCGAGTCATTACATAGTAAAATGCCATATAGAGTGAACAGCGAACTAGCAGCTGCAGTTCACTTCCGAGCAGTGGTCTTCTGGCTTTTGATGACCTTCTTCACAATCTTTGCCTCCTCGACAAGGAACGCTCGAAGGATGCTGCGTATGCTTATAAGACGCAGAACGGGAGGAGGAACAAAAAGGTATACCGGGATTTCACGCAGTCACCACACCTTGAACCTCCATACGCCCGACGGACCGTCTTTACACGCTTTGAAACAGTGGCGTACTGGCGTGGCCGAAGGGCAGGAATCTAAAAGCCCATGAACATTCCGAATACGTCCAGGCAAGCACTCGACATACACCAGGCAATCCGACGCCGCAGTCACCGCACTTAGGCTGAGTGGGAGGTTTTTTAAGGTGATGATAGACAAGCCTGCCACCGGGTGTCTTTACGATGCGGCGGCGATTGGAGGAAGTGTTATAAGGTGTGCGTTTGCGAAGCGTAACACGTTGAGCCATATCGACGTATGTGATCTGTCGTTGAGCGGCGCGGGGTGTGGCTGAAAGTGCTACTATACAGCACTTCGGCATCTGCCGCGTCGAAGGGGATGACCAAATTGGGAAGCTGCCTAGAATGGCAATAGGGTCTGGTAATCGATCAGTTCTTGTCCAACAACGTTAATGTCGCAAAGCCCATCGAAGAAACTCTCAGCAAGGAGGGGATCTGTGAGCGCACCAGACCCACTTGGAAGAAACGCGTATTTGAATTATGACCCCAACCGATCCTCGTCCTCGACCCTGACAATCGTTCGTGTCGTCGACCCTACTTCTTCCCCCGGCATCGTCCTCAACTTGTCCGACTCGCCCTCTTCCCCCACTCATAGTCGCAGGCTCCGCCGCCATGGAAGCACATCCGCTTCTTCGTCTGGAGATAGCAGGCTCAGCTTCGCCTTTACCTCTTTTTCCCCTATCTCTCCTTCCCAGCCCTCCAGCCCACTCTCGTCATCATTTTCGCAGAATCACCCCTCTAGAACTGGCTCGAGTCCATCCTCCTCTCCCCGCCTTAGGCCGAGTTCACCCCAGTTTGTTCGTCGGAACTCCGGGTCTGGCGGATCCACGTTCTCGAAGCCTAACCTCACACCAGAGCAGCTCGTGGACCTCGCGCGTCAATCTTCCACGCCTCGCTATGTCCCTGTTCAAGCCGCACACTCATCCACCACAAGTGTTGATGCAATGGCGTCACAAATATCCGCTCCAGCCAAATTCACCGTTCTGCCAGTTAACGTGTACCTCCCCTTTGTCGATAGAGCGGCGGAAACAAATCATTTGCTCTCGACTCCCCCAACGAAGAAGCTATTCTCTCTTTTAGCCCAGACCTTCCCGACTCAGGCGCCAAGTGAGGACACCCAGGATCCGTTCGCCATCGACCCAGCTCAATGGAGCTTCAGCACGCTGCGCCGATGGTTAACGGAAATTGATCGTTCATCCGCAAACGACGCATTGTGGATTAGACATGCAAGAAAGTGCGTTCTTGCTCACTCGGAACTCATCTGGGAACGCTTGAAAGGCGCGCTAGGGGTTCCTCCCGAGTTAGAACTGGAGGACCTGGATACTCGCCTTTTTACAGAGTCTGCCCTTTCTAGCACAGAGGATGTGCGTGATCCAGAACTCGTTCAGAGTTCTCAACCGTCTTCGGATTCAATCGCCTTATCGTCCTCAGTGCAGTCACTGATCATCGAACCTATCTTGGCCACCTCATCCTCGCTCACCCCTCCTACTCCTGGAGTAAGCAACCCGCCGCCATCAAGTCTTCCTGCAGGCCTTTCTCAGTCTGCTTCCATGAGTCAAGGCGATCAGGTTTTACAAAACATCGTCGAGGATCGCGAGGAGGAGGAAGAGCCTGGCGGCGAAACCGATGCTCGCATCAAGTCGGAAGAGGATTCCGAAGCACAAATTCATGGGGTTCGTGTGTGCACCTCTCCGGCCCCCTCTTCTACGGTCGTACCACATGTACTTTCTTATCCGTCCAGCCCAGAGATCATGTCGGGGAGAAGTAGCGTCGAACCCCGCAGCCCTGATTTCCCATCTCCAATCGCACGTCGTCTCTCTCGGACGGGCTCCCACGGGTCTACTGCTAGTGTGGGGCGCCCTATGTCTGGGTGAGGCGTTTTCCAACCTGTATTTCTTTCCTATTAATTGTTCCTCCGAAGCTTGTTTACATACCGTGACTTTGGTCTGAACTCCACCAATTCCGAAGCCGGGGACAATGAGAGCGAGCGAGGGTATGATCCAGTTGGTGATCGGGTGCCAGGCAATCCGCTTTTCCCGAGTAATTTCGCTCGTCTAGCTTTAGGTCCGACTTTACGCGCCAAGTATGTCATCCCAATAGCATTCTGCCTCTCGCTTACTTTCGATCTTAGTAACCCTTCTCTGCGTTCCGCCGGTCCGCATTGGGCACGTTGCGCGTCCGGCAGCAGACCACCTTCTTGGGTTGAAAGCTGGGACGGCATGAAGCAGGAATATGCTGGCACAATTGCTAGTGGTAGTAGCATCGGTGGAGATTGATCTCACCCCGCGAGGAATAGTACCCTCATATAATGGAAGCATCATGTTTTTCTTGTTCGTCTCGTGTACAGTATCCTTTGGAGTGACACTTGGTATATACAATCAGAAGTTGGAAGCACTTCCTCCATATTGCTCGGGGAGCTCGTCTTTATCAATTACGGGTAAAAGAGCGGCGCCGAGCGTAGCGGGCCCAGAGCCCACGACTGTCATCTTAGCCAAGGTAGCCGGGGAAAGAAAAGGCATGAACAACCAGAAAATCCAAGTGAAAGCCGAGGGTACATTGTCGAAAAACTTGCGCGACTATATAGACGTAGTTAGAGGGAAAGAACACAAACGATAAGAAGACGGACTAGGAATTCGGGGTAGTAGTTCTGGAAGATCTTTGATGCCTCCGAAGCCGCCTTCTTTGAATTCTGCGTGCGATTGGACAAGCTAACGCCTTCATAATCTGAAACGAGGTGAGACATGTTACTTCTAGAACAAAAATCGTCTGATTAGAGGGATGCCATACCATGGATCTGTACCATTTGATCGACAGTTTCAAAGTCGAGAAGTGCGATGCTCTCCTCCATAAAGGCGACACGCCATCTGATGCGTATGAGCGGGTGGTGCAAACAAGGCAACGAAAATGCTACCGCAGGAAACGTTGGACATCGCCAAAGACAGCGTCGAGATCCTTGTTTGCCCCATAGAGGTTGTAGCTAAGGAAGTATCCGTAAATTCTGCGACAAAACCAGGTTGATGGGGAAAAAACGTACATGACTGGATGCCCTTCCTTGTCCTTTCCATGAACTTTGCCAAGTTGTCCAAACACGTCGTCTGGAAACCGCTCCTTCGATGCTCCTTCGACATTGAACGTCTCCCTCCAGCGGAGCGAGGATACGAGCATATTTTGCGCTTCGGCTGGGTTGAGATTCCTGATGTTTAGGCCATCTAGCGACACCATCACATGTCAGTCATTACAGACATATGCACCTAGCTCTCAAAAATTTCATCAGCAAAACGCTGACTCGTGCGTCTCTGGGGTTGGTGGGGTCGATTGTGACGCCCCACATTGTGTATGGAGTTGACCCTGCGTGTAGATTATGAGGAAATGCAAGAGTGAATATTTGAGGAAGCGATGACTAGACCATGGTAAGTAATAGATCAGATGTCTTGACGTTCGAACATGGCCAGTACCTACTCGAAACACATCCAGAGCATTCCACTCAGCGGGTGTGAACTTTAATGTCAAAGTGTTCTGTGGTTCGTCGTTCTCTGTGTTACTGATCATCCTGATCAATCAGACTGATCAGTACCAATGTCCACCGAGAGGGGTTAGGTCAAGTTTAGTTGTTGTTGTTCTTGGACCTTTAGGTTCGGGTTGTTGTGGGGGAGGACATCACAAAAGTTGCGAAATGCCGACTTGCCGTGACATGCGTGACACCTGACGGTGAGCGTGACATACAGCACCCGTGTCGCGACATTGCATTATCGACATGATCCCATCTTATGTCGTCCGCGTAGCAAAGTGATGTGCAACATATCTTCCAGATACCTCAAAGACAATAAGGGATATGTGAAGACAAGACTCGGTGCTATTCTAAGTCACCAACCGTTCGCTCGCCAGATATTTGCGCCGGCAACAAGTGTCACTTTGACAGAACAATTCTTTTCGGCACAATACCCCATGGTGACACGATATGTGGGTATTTATAACGGTTGTTTGAAGATCTAGAAAGACAAAGGATGATATAACCCGACGAAGCTCTAGAGCGGCTCAAATCCCAATTGATCCCAGACATCTTCGTCAAGCTCTTCCCCCTCGTCAGCCAGCACACACTGTCCCTCGTCTTCTCCATCAGAGTCTGAATCGTCAGAGTCTGAATCTGAGGTTTCAGAGGAACTTTCTTCGTCCATGTCAGGTATGATGTCAACATCGTCTGGTAATTCGTTCGAGCCACTTTCGTCCGTCGCCGGTGATTCCCTAGTTGGTGAGTGTGCTTCATCTGGCTGGATCCTGTCGCCTCCTTGATGTAAAATTTCATCCCAGTCACGCGTTGCCTTGTGCCCAATTCCACCGCCTCGGAAACGCATGAACATGTCTCTATCCACGAAGCTATGGATGCGCAAATCCCAGGAACACGTCAGTAACAATTACAACAGGGAACGTCTTTCGACTTACACGTTCACATAGTGAAAACTCGTTGAAGGGGTTCTCCGTTGATGTACTCGATCCCTGGCTGGTCAAAGGATGGTGTATGGAACTCATCTGTCACTCCAGATGCAAATGCTGGAATCAGGTGAACACCACGAATAATGAGGTCTGGGTTGAGAAAGCTGAACGAGTCCTCTGCATTTCTGAGAAACAAGACCCGTAGCAAACGTTTTGCATCCCACCCTGCATCGTAGACCGAGTCCCGGAAAAACCAGCGCACAAAGAGGACATCCATACGTTTTGGTTGCAAGTATTGTGAGCGTATGTCCTTGCAGTGTTCGACCATGATATGAAACACAAAGAACACCCATGCATACCAATATGGGTGGATGCGCTCATCTTCTTGTGAGAGAACCATAATGTCTGGTCGGCTCTGAGGGCTAATCGAGTCTTGTTCATGTCGAAGATCATATGTCGTATAGTTGACACGTAGAATTTTGTGCTCGAAGATCTTGTTATTATGGAAGAGGATGCAGCTGCGGTCTTCATCTGAGAAGTTGTACTCATCACCATTGTATTCCTGACCACAAAGTCGAGCAAGTAAATGGTCTTTCAAGCGTGGAATAAAGTTCTATTGCACAAATGATTAGTATTTACACAGAGAACCAAATTTTCTCACATACCTCTACAGATGGGTCGTTGAGGCGTTCCCGCAACCAGTTGGTGAGATCATGTCCCTGTCGTGACGAAGTCGCAATGTGGTAGTGCTCCCTAGGAGAGGTTCGTAATCGAGGAGGGTGTGGAGTGGAGTCTTTGCTCTTGAGTGCCTCTCGTGCATCAATAACCTTTCGGATAAATCGTTCCAACACCTCTTGGTTTGCTATACTCTCAACCATTGAATCCCTTTTTTTTCCAGAGCGAGGGAAGCGACGCTTAAGATATCGATGTTCTAACTCGCCCTATCAGACCATTGATGAGTCAAAGTGCTCTGGATTGAAATGAGTACATTACCGTTTGTGTACTATAGCTATCTGTTGTTCCATAGCGTCGAATCATATCTGGATAGTCTCCAAGTGCGTGGAACTTGTAGGTTGACAGATTTAGTTTCTTTATCCTTGCCGCTGATGAGACCAAGGCAGGTGTCCCATCCGAGGACTGCGCCTTTTTTGAGGCACGACGCACCCGTGCTGTGCTTTCATGTGGGAGTTCAGCTGTATCATACGCAGGGCAAACTACTTCTTGAAATTTTCGTACAGTGTTTCCGAGAGACGTTGTAGCAATTTCGAGGAACCTGAGAGTGTCATCTGTGTGAACGCGGAGCTTTGCAAGGGCATGCCATGTTGCCAAGTCTGTCATATGCCGTCCAACTCCTGTCAACTCCGGTCAACTCCAGACCATTGTCAGAACCGGTCCTCCTTGCTCCTGATTAGGGGTCAGGGGGTCGGAGTTACGGAGATGCGGAGGTGCGGAGGGGTGGGTCTTGGCGCAGGACTTATGTGTCGCGCCCTTGTGTAGGTTCAGGACCCTTAGGAGCGAAGTTAAGGAGTTAGGAGATGAGGAGTTCAGGAGTTAAGGAGTTAAGGAGTTAGGAACACAGGAGGTGTTCTAGTTGATATTCTGACTAAAGTACAACACTGTACACTACAGAATATTTATACTACAGAGTTACATAGGAATTACTACGGATTGATAAGACGGAACGTTCGATGACTAAAATAATGAGTAAGACGGAGGAACAAGTAAACGACAGCCGGAGCTGTGCACCGGGTATACAGATGACCGGAGTGGTGCGCAGTTTTGTTACATAAGCGTATCTATACTAAATGAGGTAATGTCACATGGTCCGGAAGTCAGGTGATGTGTATCTGAGGAGATCGCACCGGAGATGGTCTGGAATTGACCAGAGTTGACAGGAGTTGGAACGGCATATGACAGTGCCTCCCCGTTAGGGCCGAGCCCTCGAGGCCCTAAGGCCAGGAGTCAAGGAGAAACGGGATCGAAAACAAGAGAAACAAGAAAAAACAAAAAGGACAAAAAGAACAGAAATACTACCATAAAGCGGAAAGGAGGTACAGAGATGTGCGGAGATGCACGGAGGAGAGGACAGGGGAAGGACCCAGAGAACCAGAACGTATCGCCAGAGTTGCCAAAAAAGGCGAATTACCGGAGAAGCGGAGTTGCACCGGAAGGGACGGAGTAGGCCCAGAGGGGTTGGCATTCGAAGAAACAGGTACTTGGAAGAAAGTTGTTACTCACTACCCGACTCGTCAACGGACGATATAGTGGGGGAGATAACGGATATCCAACGTAGCTGCGAGGAATCCAACGAGATATGCAAAAATGCATCGGAGTTGCGAACGCATAGACTGGAGATGGTCCAAAAAGCGGAGTTAGGAGGAGGAGGATCGGAGTTGGAGGAGATGGGATGGTAGCGGAGGA
The DNA here is from genome assembly GCA_038094535.1 of Tubosaeta aff. alveolata. NCBI lineage: Eukaryota > Fungi > Basidiomycota > Agaricomycetes > Boletales > Boletaceae > Tubosaeta > Tubosaeta aff. alveolata. The sequence continues at coordinate 1,207 of JBBPUG010000617.1, read as the reverse complement.
AACTGATAATACAGAGGAAAAGGAGAGCATAGGAGAGAGAGGAAGGCATAGGATGGAACAGAGGAGGGAACAGACGTGTTCAAGGAGTCCACCGGAGTTGTAGGAGTTCGACAGGAGTTGCGGGAGTTGCATCTGAGAACCTACAGAGGAAACAGAGTTGGGACTCTAGAACAATGATAGTACAGAGGGCAGGAGTACAAGGAGTCCAGAAAGGAGTTGCATCGGAGATGCGTCGGAGAGAGCGGAGATGGACTCGATCAGAAGGAACGACGTTCAGTATGCACAGCAACCTAGATGTGCAAACACAAAGGACTAGGAGAGAACAATAGAAGGGACTGAGGATGGACAGAGGTGGTCCGGATGTCAGACAATGCGACTAGCCAGAGATCGCATCGGAGTTGGCGACAATAGAGAGTGGAGTTACAGGAGTTGGACGGATGACAGCGCTATCCCCCCTTTAGGCCTGAACCCTTGAAGGCCTAAGGACAAAACGGAGTTGGAGCGGAGTTCGAAAGGACACCTATAAATCAACAGGAGTACACGCAAGTGCTTCATAACTTCCCATATTACTACAACCATGTCCGCCCCCCAAGATATCGCCAAAATCACGGAGTGGACTGACTGGGAGCTCCGAGAGCGTGATGACGACGACGAGCAGACCGCAGACGCCAAATACGCCGAGCGCAAACGGAGGACGAAGGCGAAGAAGGAGGAGGAGCAGCGGAGGAGACAGGAGGAAGAGTGGAGGAAGCAGGAGGAAGCACGGAAGGCAGCGGAGGCAGCACAGAAGGTCACAGAGGAGACCTGAAGGAAGGAAGAGGAGGAAGCGGCAAGGCAGAGGGCAAAGGAGAGCGCGAGAAAAGTGGAGATCGCAGCGGAGGAGCAGAGGAGAGCGGAGGAAGCTGCGAAACAAAAGGTATGCGATTGCCTAAACGATTCCTAGTATTAACTAACTTCCTGGAGGTGGCGCAGGTGGCAGCGCAACAACGCCAATCAAAGGGCAAGGCAAGGATGCGGGAGCCGCTGGAGGAGTGCCGGAGATGCGTGGACCGAGGTCTGGAGTGTGAGCTGGGCGAGGGTACATCAGCAAACCACTAATTTTCACACAGTTGTCACAGAATTTACAGCAACATCACAGCATGTCACAGTGTGACATGGCAACTGAGTCATAGTGTCACAGTGTTACAGCAACATCACAGCATGTCAC
>JBBPUG010000616.1:0-18465 GCA_038094535.1 Tubosaeta aff. alveolata | reverse complement strand
AAGAACTCTGCGGGTGCGATCATGGTGGAGTTTGATGTCATCCTTTGTGTGAATACCTAGGTCATCCATGTAGATTTTTAACCAACGTTCCGCTAGCATGTTGGCAAAGATATGATTCATAAAGGCCTGGAATGTGGGTGGAGCGTTGTTAAAGCCAAAGAACATCACAGTGGGTTTGAAAAGTCCAAGCGGGGTGATGAATGCCGCTTTCCATTGGTCCTCCTCTCGGATTCGAATGTTGTTGTACCCCCATCATATGTCAAACTTAGTGAACAACGTTGAGTCCTTCATGTCATCAATGAGATCAGAGATGAGAGGAAGGGGATACGTGTTTCGGATAGTGAACGAGTTGAGATATCGATAGTCCTGACAGGGACGAAGAGAACCATCTTTCTTGGGTACAAAAAAGAAAGGTGAGGCTTGTGGGGACTTTGACAGGACAATACGACCAGATTTTAGATGTTCTTCGACAAAGAGGCGACAGGCTTCTTTCTCAGCGGGGTTTAGTGAATAAACTTTGGCGATTTTCGGAACAAAGGTGGATTTAAGTTCAATGGTGTGATCATAGGGTTGATGTGGAGGGAGAGTGTCGAAGGTTTTCTCAGAAAACACGTCTTTGTAATCTTGACACCAGATCAGGATTTTCTGCTCTTGTTTGGCCCCTTGTTGGGCTAATTGGGTTGAGAGAGTAACTTTGTTGATCTCATTCCGGGGCGGACGCTCATGAAGAGGTACCACAGCGTCCCAGAATGGATTTTCCTTGTTAATGGTGACCGCACCACGAGTCCAATCGATAGTAGGGTTCCATTTTTTAAGCCAGGGCATACCTAAAATGATCTGTCACTTGCTAAAGGCGACAACCATGAGATCAAGATGATCTTCAAAGGACGAGAATCAAGCATCTGTTCGGATCTTGTACTTGATAGCTCCTTTCTTGTTAGGCGAGCCATCCACATTGTAAGCTATGAGAGATTTCGGGAGAGGTCTGATCCCCATTCAAAGGGCAGGGACGAGGCTAGGATCAATGAAGTTACCAGTCGCTCCACTATCAACAAGAGCGACAGTTTTGACAATTTTTGAACCAACTTGTAAGCAAACGGGCAAACGGAGGGCTCTTTCATTCGGTAAGCCTACAAGTACATTGGGGAGAGAAGACGTCAATACATCCTCCCCATTCAAAAATCCTGAACGGCAAGACTGGCAACCTCTTCATCTGAGGGTTCTTCGTCCTTCTCGAAGCACATCTTTAGAACTTGAAGGATTTCGTCTTCATCCTTCCCAGAGGTGCGAAGTCCGTTTACATAGGTGTCAAAAGTGGAGAGTGACTTAGGAGCTTTGGGGATAGGGCTAGGAGCGACAGGGGGCGACCTAGGGTTGGTAGGGGGTTTGGTGGATCGAATGTTCTGAGGACCAGGGGACGAGAGTTTAGCGCCTTCACATTGGGCAGCGCTGTGGCCCTTCTTGTGACAGCGGAAGCAACAGCCTTCTTTGATACATTTGGCACATTCTACTGGGGAGAGCTTCTTGATTCGAATGCTGTCAACGTCCATGGCATTTGGGTCTTTAGGGGAAACGAGGGAGGAGGTGCGACTACCTTTCCTTAAGGCATCGATACGTCCAATCTGGGTATGGAACGTCTTTGCTCTGGCAATCCAATCGTGGGAGGTGGTTGGAACTGCGGTCATAGACAAGATCATGGTGGTGATGCGACGATCAAGTCCTCTGGCGAGGTGATCAATGAGAGTAGACTCATCTGTGATCTGCGCATGAGCAGACAAGTTTAGGAAGTCAGTGATATACTGTTGGAAACCGTCGTCCTTGGCGGTCTTGAAGTTTCTTTGCTCCAGGTTAGAGAGTTCCTGACGAGCAGTAGTTTGAAGGTCAAAGGGATAGAACGTCGAGGTGAAGTTGTTCTCAAAGACGTTGAACGTCTTTTGGTTGGCAGTGATGGTAGCATTGGCTAGAATGTCATACCATTTCTCAGAGAAAGGTATGCCTCTACCCTTACTTAACTTATTCAGGGTGGTCAGGATGCAGGCATGGTCGGTGTTATACAAGTGGGCGTTAATGGTGAAGTACGCTTTCATCGCCTTCATCCATCGGGTGGCATCGGTCGGTTCTCCAGAGAAATCAGTAGGGAGAGCAGCCTTAAACTCGGCTCTAGGTGCAGGGGAAATGAGTGCAGGAGCAGGTGCAGCTCCAGGTTGAAGAGGAGGGGGGGGTGCGGGCGCAGGTGCAGCTCCAGCTCCAGGTCCAGACATTGTTGCTAAGGGGATTTGTGGTGGGGGTGCTAGGGTCAAGGGTTGCGAGTGGACAGTTACTACTGGCGGTGTAGGAACTCGAGGAGGGGTGATACTGGGTGATACTTGGATAGGTGAACCAGGGGGTGTTACAGCTGGTGGTTCTTCTTCTGGGTCAGAGTCGAAGGCAGAGAAGGTGCCTCGGTGACAAAGAGACGAAGGTCTTGGGCGAGGGGTAAACGATGGGGCAGTGGAGGTTGAAGGTCCGGGGATCCTTCCTGATCTAGGGCTACTAGATCCTGGGGTCGATGACTGTGATGACGATGAACGGTCGCCCGATGATTGCCCTAGGGCACAACCAAGGGCATGATTGATGTGCGAAATGGTGGGGGGTAGGCCCTACTCCGTAACAGGAGGGGCTGAAGGAGACTCTGAATCTTTTGTAACGCTAGGCGTACTCAGGGGAGCGTTCGACTTAACCCAAGAGAGGTGGACGCTCACAAAGAGGTACCACAGCGTCTCTCTTAGCAAGCTAAGTGTGAAACAAAGACAGAGAACAGAGGACGATCACAAGAGAGCACACGGTCTCGAGAATCGCTCGAGGACAGAGAATGAGTACAACAAATATCGTAGATTCAGAGTAAGGAACTAAAATACAGGCAACCAGGTATTTAAGCATTCTAGTCGTGAGAGAATAGAACGCTACAGAATGTTATGGAATAAGGGGAGACATCGCCGTCGTGAGAGAGACAGCTGCAGAGCTAATCGTCCAATGGGAAAGCAAGATAAGACAAGATAAAAGTGGAAGGACTGCAGAGTCGAGTCATCTACCTTGGAATGGAAATGACTACCAGAGGAAGTCATTGGAATGAGAAAGGTGAGATGATAAGATGACAGTCAGAGGCATAGCTCAGAGGAAAGAATAAGTCTGAGGACCAACAATTAGAGTTATCGCCCGAAAGAAGTGTTGATGGCCTCAAGAGAGTCATGGTGGACGACGAGAAGAGAAAGGACTAAAGAGGACAATGAGAAGATTGTACGTCAAGGAAAGAGAAAGAAAAGAATCGTAACACCACCACCAAGAGGGCAGTGCGGTGACGTTCCATAGCCCACGATGACGACGGCTGCAGCGAGGGTGTGCAATGGCATGCCCATCACTATGTCGTCATTGTCATCGTCGAGGGCTTGCAACAGCATGCCCACCATGACAACAACAACAACGTGCATGGGCAAGCAACGGCTTTGCCATCAAGACGACGTCGAGGGCGAGGGCACACAACAGCGTGCCCACCACACAAACGACCCCAACCAGACAACAGAGTGGCCCCACCACTCTCAAGATGTCATTGTTGTTGTCGTTGTTGTCGACGTGACAGCCCACCACCACCATCACGCACTAGGGCAACTGCAACGTGATGGCTCCACCGTCACCAAAACGAGGAGGATGGCGAGGGCACACCCATGATGATGCCTACCCCCACTGAGGACACAAAACAGCGTGTCCACGACGACGTCAGCATGGGCGAAGGTATGCAACAGCACACATCTGCAAATCACCTTTTTTGGGACAGTGGCACAGTAATTCACATAATATTACAGCATGTACAGTAACACAGGTGACAGCATGACATAACCACAGTGTGATGATAGTGTGACGACAGTGACTCGGCAACTCACAGCCGGTCACACAGTCACAGCACCCAGGTTCGACAGTTGGCAACTGCAATCTACACACCACGGGGTTTCCAAAATTTAGGACTAACCTAAATGTTGGTCCGCACGTGAATCACAAAGATAAAATTTAGCTTACCCTTTAGATGTTGTGCAGACCCAAAGTTTGTCTGAAGTCCCAGATGTGGGCAAATATTTCAAGTTGGTGTGCCTGGAGGGACGCACGCCAGACGTGAATGCAAACTCAAAGTATGGACTACACAAAAATGAGGGCACAAACATTTGATTTAGTATTCACATACATTACCTGGCCACTCTTAAAATTTGGACCCAGCACATGCAGGGGTACATATGTGCAGCAGGGGCCCGCAATTAGCCTTTGACTAAATTTGAAGTTCACTCCGAGTACATGCATGATAACTAAATTTTATGTTTATTATCAGCCCAAATGAATCGCCCGACGACGTCACCCGATCAACATTCCATCGCTGCTCATCGTGCCTCTGAGTCACACTCATCGCCCAAAGCATATGCCAGGCACTTACATAGGCGGTAGTAGCAACACGATGTTAAGCCGGATACCATGAATTTGACAAAGATGATACAAAATAGTACAAAATCAATCCTGAAAGAAATTAGTTCTCAGGGCTGACGGGCAAGACAAGAGACTTACGAGAGGTGAGGAGAGCACCACGACAGCGTCTCAGATTGTGGCAACTTTCATCCAAGGGAAAGTGTCCTGTGGAACAGCTAATGAATCTAGCTGGCACTGTGTAAGGGTAGCAATCCATGTGCTATCATAAAACGCCATTGGCAAACCAGAAACTGCCTCTCTGGAACTGATAGGATTGTCAGGTGTACGAATCCTCTTCACTGGCCTCGCACCCTGCCGAGCGAAGATATCGCCATCTATCAGACACTCCACGTCAATGATGTCTAGTTCTTGGTCAATACACCGTCGCCAGTCCATTCGCTTGACTCTCAAGACATGTTCGATATCATTTTCGACTGTGCTCTCTTCAGAGCTCATCCCATGCTCACCCAAGGTCTTGATGAGATGAGAGAGCCATTCCCATACAGGAAGATCTCCAGATGATGCCTTGGTTCTGAGTTTCAGTATGTGATCAAGAGTCGCAACTCGACGGGCATATTTCTAGCAGGTATGATAGCATTAGCACAGGGGATATTTCCAAAACAAAACGTACATTTCTTCGGCGGGTGCCTTGTCTGCTTGCCTTCCCCTGCCTATTCATTTCATTGACTAATCACGCCTCTACATCTTCTACAGTCTCCACCGCACCACCCTGCATTACCTTTGGCTGTCCCTTGAACCACAATGTCCTTATCTTCTTGTACCGGTTCTTAAGTAGCACCCGAACATAGGTGTCTGGTTTTTGGATAGGCCACTATTCATCCACGCATTTCGCCTGAAATTCGCCGAGAAGGAGTTCGATGGCAGCACTGTTCCAGGGCGAAGCATAGCCACACCTCAGATTGAAGGCCAGATTGTTGATGTCAGGCCCAGGACCGTCTTCATGTTCGAAAGCATGAATGTCGTCTTCTGGGGCTGATTCATGTGAGATGAAGTCTGCATCCTGGGTGATGTCGAACTTGTCCTTGAACAACAGGCGAACCTTATTCTACAATTTGTTAACACATGGAATATTTTCGATGTGTTGACTCACAAGGATGAAATCTCTGTGGTGGCTAGGTTCATTGGCCTTCTCCAGTTCAACTGCTTGATCTTCGGCACGTCTGCGTCTCAGGGAACGTTTGTTGGGTTGTAGCAGATTGTTAGGTGCGAGAACGTTGCGTAGTACAACTTCGACAGCATTCACAATAGCATCCGCCACCAGTGGTTGAACGCCTGGGACCTCCTGCTTCGACACATGGGGGTTGGTGTGTGATGGTTGAGCGTGGGAGGAAAGCGGAACTTGAGCGGATGATCCAGTGCCATCCGACGTAGAAGGGTGACTAGTCGCTGATTGGGGTTCACTACACTTCGCAATGGGTGTCAGATTTTGGAATTATTCAGAACTTAAGCACATACTATGCTTACTCCGATCAGTCAGGTCTTGTTGGAAACCCCATGAGCCCTTTTGATTCGCTTAATGGCATCCAGTGATAGGCCAGGTGAACCATCTCGTAATGAACGACCAGTGTGGGTAAGGCGATTCTGCAATGCAGCAAGTTCATTCTCACGTTCTGCCTACACAACAGATAAGTTATCGCCCTAGTATAACGATGGAACATACCATCAACCTCTCAACCTCACCCTGCATTCGAGTAGCCATCTCTGTACTCTTTATTTCCATATCACGTTCTTGTCGTTTTATAGTTCCTGTGAGATCCTTTTTTGAAACATGAGCCGTTTGTCATATGTTAGTGAGGATCAAACACCATGCATACCTCAACTTGTTGTGCTAATTTCGCCAACTCCAACTTGCGCTATTGAGTGGCAAGCTGTTTGGCTTTGGATACTTGCGTTTGTAGCATCTGGAGATTCTTTTTGGACATCTGCTAGAATTTAGCTTTGTCACTACTCTCAGAACACAGTAACCCACCTCAAGATCATGGCGAAGCAGGTTTATTTCTGCTTCACTGGATGCCTGTTGTGTTGTCAATGAGCATGTTTGGTTATTCTCAAAAAACACAACCAAACCTGTGAGCCATGCCACTGCGACCTCATTTCTTCTTCCTTTTGGCGCATAAACTCATTAGAGCGGGTATTGAACTCCTTTTCCATGTTGGTGAGTGCCTCGTTGTACAGTTTTGAGTACTCTTCACGTATTGCCTCACGTTCTTGCTGACCATTCTGCAATGCTGTTGATCACCTCTGCTCACGGACTCGTGGATCAGTTCACCTACCTGGGAACATTGCTGCACCCGAGCCCTCAGCTTGCCAAGTATCTCTTCCTTTTCGTAAAGCTCTCTTCGTAAGGAACATGAGTAGTCAACCTTGCTTGGCCGACATTTATCAGGTACAGGATCTTGTGTCTAAGAGACAACTGAGTGATCGCTTAGAATAATTATGTTGGACTTACATGTCTGTGTTTGAATTGATCAGGAGCGCTGAATCCCAATATAACTGGTTGTGTTGAAGTCATCTCAAGTGGTTGGATTTGCATCGTTACGGTCGTCTCAGGGTTCTACATAACGGTTGCTGAGAAGAAGAAATTTGAAATTGCAATCAACTTACGCTTTTGTGATTTGATTGACTGGATGGGTGAGAAACAGTGCCCACCACCAATGGAGGGTGTCGAGGTGGTTGCGGGACAATCATTATGTCCTACACAATGCCATGAGAAAGTGACAATGTTTGGAATTGCGACTAACTTACACTTTCATGATACGGTTGGTCAGAAACAGAACACGACAAAGGCTGTTGAGGCACAGGTGTCATTGCAATTTTTCCAACGTCCTACTGCAGTTAAGGGCAATATTTCAGATCAAACCTATACTTACGAGTGCACGATTTGGTTGTGTGCGGGGTTCAAGTGTGATCAGTTTTGACAAATCTTGCGTCCAGGTTGCTGGACTCATCTCAATATCCTGAATTAAGGCAGTCTCAGTCGAGAACTGAAAGAGACATGAATTTGCTTACAGGTGTATGATGTCCAGATGTGTCAGGTACAAGTGAGAATGAGCCAGGTATCATTGCAATGTCCTATGACACATGGTTTTCAGTACAGATAGAAACATGTATTGCCGATCAGCATTTTTGCTTACAGGTGTATGACATCGACGTTGATGTTCAGATGTGTTGGATACAAGCAGAAAGGATCCAGGTATCAGATCCGGGGACGGAGTCATTGCAATGTCCTACACATTATTTTCAATGTGTGATCTGGATGGAAATGCCACTACTTACTGGTGAAGCATATGGCTGATCAGAATTGTCGAAGCTGGGCATGGCAAAGCTGGGTTCCGCTGAATCCATCGTAATCGTCTTAGTGGCATGCAAAGTAGTAAGCACAGGGATGATCGGAAGAATGATAAATTGTTCACCGGTGTGTGGTTTGGCTGAGCGATGGTGTGGGGATCGGACATCGTCAGGTCCGTGGGTACCACTCCAGAGTCAGCAAAATATTCCTCTTCATTAAATAAATCAGTATTGTCTACAGTTTGTATCACCTCAAAGTGAGGCTGGCGATGATGTATGACTGTCGCATCAGAGAAAGCAGACTCGTAGCCAGACTCATCTGAAGACATGTCCTGCATGTCAGCATCAAGATAGGGCGAGGGTGTCAAGAATTGCAATGATAGGGAGTGAACAAACCAAATTATATGCTTGCCTGCTTGACGATGCAGAACAATTGCAACAAAAACATCACCAGGCTGTTGTTAGCTCGAAAAATAAGTGCTTAGCTTGCTGATCCTATAAGGCTATTTAGCTATTGTTGCAGACGATGCATGCTGACTGCTGAGCAAGACGGCCGGAGTGTGAGGGGCGACAATTATTGCTATTGTTTTACAAATCTAGCCATGCTGGCACATCTAGAGGATATAAGTTAGTCGTCGCCCACACATATCACCATCACTTCTCACCAGTGCTGGCTGCTGTCTATTTCCCCACAATTGTTACCAGGCCAACTGCTACCCATTTGAGATGGTTAACAGCAGAGCATTTATTCAACCCTCCTGAACAGTTAGTTATAACCCGTTTTTCTTTGCCATAATGCTTACTTTCACAGACTCCAGAAGTCCGCTTGTGATGCTGTCTCTACTGTTGTTCCTGGCACAGACCACACCAAGTGACTGTGATGACATGTTGTACTAACATCCACCAAGATGCAATGCGCTATCCATTTGCCGAAACACTATTTCATGATGCAAGGGTGCAACCCTACATCCACGATTGTTTTGTGACAGTTTTTGAAGGACAACACACCTACCATTTTTGCGTCTTTTTCAAGCAACACTGTCGCTTACCCAGAAGCCATCTATTAGGAGGTGTTCAAAATGACTTTCGGGGTGATGCTGTCATCATGAGAGTCGGAGAAATGAGCTGGACTGTTGTGAATATGCGTGAGAGAGACGTCCCTGTTGCTGATTACATGATGACCTGATAAGTAAGCAATCATGATGAAGTGACATTGCACTCACATGTTTCAGGTTTGCTGATCATGTGAGAGGTCTTGCAGGAACATGCCCCCCACGCTCTCTGGCCTTTACTAAGCCATTGATGGTTTGTGCACGATATCACCTTCGGCGGCGCAGAATTTGATTCTGCACACTACGAGGCCAGAGTGGGGATGAGCGGAGGATCTGATGCTATGTATTGGTTTTGTAGTATTTGTCAGCCATAAATGTGTTAGCCATAAATGTGACCATTTGACTTACTTGGGCTACCCGACGACTTGGTGACTGGTGACTAGTGACTGGTGACTGGTGACTGGTGACCAGTGACTGGTGGTGTTTGTCAGCCATAAATGGGCTACCTGACGCTCGATATGATCAGATGATCAAAATCAGTGATAGATGGCAATGAAATGATCAATGACTGGGTTGGCAGTATACATGGTATTATAAATGAAAGAAGTTGGAGAACTACACGATTTACATCAACTACGCTCAACTACGCTCATTTCTGTAATGAGTCTGGGTGAGTAATGATGGACCACAATGCAGGCATAGGAACTTACAGATGAAACATGTGCCCACTTCGTTTTTCCTGCAGTAACCTCCAACTCATGCCTCCATGCATGACTGGATGTGTACTTGAGTCACATCATGACCAAGTCATTTACTGGCCAGCAGTTGACATAACTTTCAAGGTCGGGAAAGGCCGCCAATGCCTGATCATAGTCAGTATTGAAATAATGCAGGGTGGTGTGTGATTGCATACCTTATCACGGACAATCTTCAAACGTGCTGGATTTTGGACAGAAGCGCACTTTGCAGTGTTGAGCTGCTCATCAATGAGCTTGTGGACGAAATTCTGTGGAGTAAGCCTTAGATCATGTTGTATACATGTGAGGAGGACAAACCTTAAACTTAGCAAAGACTTTGTGATTCCAGTCCACGGCAGCCTCAAGATTATAGCCTCCTCGTCCAGGGCGCCCAGGTTCCCCAGGAGGTTTTGAGATCTTTGACCGCTCTGACAATATACTTGTTGCAGATTCATTGTCTGAATCCAACTCTGACAAGCTAGATAGCTCGGTGAGTGATTCAGAAGATGCACGATCGTTGTGATCGCGAGACCCTGCACGAGAAAGTTGACGGGCTTGCTTCGAATTTGGATAAGGTGCCAGCGCCGGAGTAGCAGCCTTGGCCTTGGCCTTCGGTAGTGAGGGCTGCCCCACTGGAGCACTCTGAGCCTGTACAAAACCCTTGTTTGTGGGGGGAAGAACTTCGTCTGCAAGGACACTGGGAGACCTGGCACAGCGGACAGTGTTGTTACCGAACAGTTCCAGCTGGTCAGTCAACAGCGATGAGAAGACAGTTGGGGCAGAGTTTTCATCGTAAAACGGGGCGATAGGTTTGGCTTTAGGCATGGTGAACTATTGTGAACACGACAGAATGTAGCTGTATTTATTAAGGGTGGTGGGGACACCAACACTGTGAGCGTGAACAATAAGCTCGATTAGGCATGAATCCCCATGCTATCACAGCTCCCATGCTATATGCTATACTATGCTATACTATACGACGCCTCACAAAAAGGTAACAAATAGGTCACCATGGTACCATTTGCTCAATTGTAGGTTCATCAATTGTTCTACCAGGCAGTTTCTCTTGTTGTTGTGATCTTGGTTAAATACAGAGCGATGGGCGACAACCCTACATCAAATCATGATCTCGCTGATACTATGCCCCTTTTCCAAATCGTCTCAATCTCGCTATAGAAACGTTGCCTCCTTTACGCCAAATATGAACAATGTCCATGCACTTGCCATCTCCAATGATGGGCAGGTCCTCACATGCGGTGGTAGGTCTGAACTTTCACACTTTATGTGATTTAACTTCCTGCCTAGGGACCAATGGCTCGAAGTTATGGAACTTACGGTCACGCCAAAAAGTGTTCTCCAGCCCTACTCGTGATTGCGGGGCAGTCACCACTCTCATATGGATAGCATCAAGGCATAGTACCGCCGAGATGCTTTGCTATGGCACCGCTCTTGGGTACCTGATCTTTCTGCATGCCAATCCTGTTGATGTGAGTGAAAACACAAATAGTGTTGGTCCCACTCACTGTAGTATAGAAGATGTATCAAGAACTTTGTGCAAGAAGACTCAGCTTGGGTCTAGAGATCACCTGCTTGGCATGGGATGCCACTTTGATCGATTCTGGGTCCCGAGTTGTGGTGGGTATGTGAGACAATGCAATCCATGTGTTCTTGCTCGATCATAACTCCCATCTTCAATCTGTTTTTGCTGGTCATCTGGAGAATACTGTGCCAAAGTCAATTGCGTTTGCCAATCATGGCTGCATCTATGTTTTTGGGTTGTTTGATGGGAATATGTGAGTACTTCAGGAAGAACGATCAAACATGATGACTTATTGACTTCAGTATCAAGTTAAAGGTGTCAGACGGCAATATCTTGTGTGAATTCCGGTGTGACACAGTAATGTACCCACCCCACCTCTTGTTTGCCAAGCCGCCATTGATTAACATGGTGCATATAGAGGCTGCACAGCAGTAAATCATCGCAAGAGTCTTGCTGTTATTGACGACGCACAAAATGGGTTTACGCTATATCGCCTCGAGGGTACATCACGTGGTCCTATCCGAACCTATCTCACAGATCGGCCCAAAGTGCGGGTTCCGAAGCAGGTTTCATTTGAAGAGGAAGGTCGGATCGTCACTGGTGGCAGTGACAATGGATCAGTCTACATTTTTGAGCGGAAGACTGGACAGCTCCTGGAAACACTACGACATTTGAAAAGTGGTCTTGTGCAGACGATCGGTGTCCGGGATCACAATGCACAGTGTGTAATTGCCAGCACATCACCTGCCAGTGATGGCAGAAAAGCTGTGATAAAGGTCTGGAGCCACGACTACACTGACCGCAATTCTGTAGCCAATAAGGCTGCTACTGACAGTCGCTGATGCTGTCCTTTGGTTTCCGTATCCCATGCAGTGATTGCAGTGCTCATAGTACTCATCACCATTGTCGTCTGTCACGTTGACCCAGCTGAAATGGTCAGTGGTCGGGCAATGAAAATGGTGTATAGACGGCTGATTGATGTCTGTGTAGGACACATGGCTGCGAAAATGGGTGACCATGACGTGTAGACCTGTCACTCAGGCTGCACAGTGGTGCCCACCAAGGAGAATACTGGCGAAGGGCAAGGATACCCCATTGAAGGCACATGTGCAGCATCTCCTGGATTTGGCTTGGCAGGCAGATCATAGTGTATTTTTTGGCCTGAAGGAGGCGGATGTTGACTTTGGGAATGACAATGATGACTCCGTAATCATCTACTTGTAAATCTGTAAACCTGGTATATGATCTGATTGCGATGTCTATACCCTCTGTGGAGATCACAGAGGGTTACAGCCTGCTTACTTAATTGAATCAGGTCAGTTTGCCCGATGGTCAGTTTGCCGCATGACTACCTTGTAGCCTTGTAGCCACCTGCCAGACGTTCCAATGGGGGCCCAACCCGTTGTCATCTTTATCTTGGTTATTGTCACCATGTCATCGTCTGATGTCATCACCTTGTGTACGTCCTCTCGTGCCCAAACTAGCATGTAACTAACCAGCGTGATGCAGCCATTCCTCGCCTCCCAACCTGAATGTTCCAATGGGGACCACATCCTAACTAACCAGCGTGATGCAGCCATTCCTCGCCTCCCAACCTGAATGTTCCGATGGGGACCACATCCTAACCAATGAATCTGTTGTCATCATTGTCATTGTCCGATATCATCACCTCACATACACCCTCTTGTTCAAACAGCATAAAGTAGCTAACCAGCATAATGCAGTCGTTCCTCACCTTCCACGCTCCCTCTCATGTTCTTGTGCCGAAATCAGCAGAGCCACCTTGTTCACTCATGCCCATGTACTACTAAACCCTTTTTTCACTGTAAGTAGATGCATCTTCTTCTGGCTTATTTTCAGTCTGATCGTTCATCAGGATTCAATCTTCTCCCCAATGGCCCCTTCCCAAGCCCAAAAGAGGTGTATGTGCGGGCAATGCTGTCTGCAGAACCCTAGCAGTGTCTTGATGGAGGCCCGACTCATTCCTATCCACCTAAACCATGTTAAGAACGAGCATGCCAATAGGGCTAAAATCACCACACCGCCCACTGTTGCACCCACAGTTTCTGTTCCCGAGCCTGTGCCACAGGACAAAATCAGTAACATGACCAGCCATTTATTTGCCCTCACCCTCGCCGATGAAAGTCCTGATCCACGTACCAACCCCGAGCCTGCGCTACAGGACAAAATCAGTGACATGACCAGCCATTTATTCGCACTCACTCTCACCGATGAAGGTCCCAATCCGCATACCAACGCAAACAAGCTGTGGAATTCGCGCACTAGCTTCCAGCAAACAGGCATTAGCAATCGCGTCATTGCTGGGGAGCTCAAATCGATTGCACCCACTGATATCGCCAATAGCTTCCAACGTGTTATCCAGCAAACTACTTCTCCCCATCCCCCTGACACTCTCTTGCGCAACTCCATCTCTCCATCACCTCCACACCAAATGGATCATAATCAACATTGTTGAAAGGCTCTAAAGCTTCTGGCCAATATTGAGTCACGGATTCGGCACTATCATTGCCTACTCTCAGATCCAAATGGCCACCAGTTCTCTTTTTTGCACAGCGAGGTTGTTATGCTATGCCGAGCAATCAATAAGATCAATCGTGCTACAGATTGAGTGACAACACGCAAGCAGGAGATTCTCCTCTTACTTGATGAGCTCGACATGCAGGTTGAAGCTCAGGTGCCCCAGAATGTAACACGGGGTCCCCTCAAAATCCTTATGAGTGAGGCTATCCCTTTTCATGTCCACGTCATGCCCTAATGTGATCATAATAGGTGTTAGGCAGGTGGCCCCAGTTGACCGCATGGATGTTATTCCTCAGCTGGCGCTCGTTATCGGTGTTGTTTGTTCTTCCATTATGGACGTTGGGAGACGCGGGGGTAACTTTATAATGGGGGCACTTTCCCTCATTTTGTACCTCGCATTTCAGTCAGTTTCTTCTGGCATGCTTTCTGCTTTACACAAGAACCTCCTCAGACAAGTACCTTCAACAATCGAAGATGCTATTGGATGCATCAATTTACGCTACAAGACTGTCCCATTTGCAGTATGCGCCTGCCATGCCACGTACTCGCCTGTCACTTCAAATGGTTCAGCTGATCTCTCATACCCTGCATATTGCATGAATTTCCCCCAGCCTGGGGACCAGTGCAAGGAACCTTTACTGGATACCGACTCACAGGGCAACTCCAAGCCCAAAAAGACATTTCTGTATCATGACTTTCATGACTATCTTGCCAATCTTCTCTCTCGTAGTGATGTCGAGATGGAGATGGACCAGGCTTGTGACAAGCTTTCAGCCTCTATTAAATCGGGTCATCCGAAGCCACGCTTCATGCGAAATGCCTTTGAAGCAGACTTTCTACGAGATTTATGTGGTCCTGACCCAAGCAAGCTCTTTGTCGACCGTGGCGATGAAGGATGATATGCATTCGCACTACATGTTGACTTTTTCAACTCCGAAGGGATGAGCTTACGAGGTGTGCGCACGTCATCAGGCCTCATCTCAATGGCATGCCTGAACCTACCTCTTGAAATACGGTACAAGCCGGAGAACATGTACGTCGCCGGCATAATTCCAGGACCCAAACAACCTTCCCTTGAAAACCTCAACCACTACCTACGACCGTTGGTAAAGGACCTGGCAGAATCCTGGGAGCGCGGGGTCCACTACACTGCCACAGCAAACCATCCTGATGGTCGCATCACTCGTAGTGTGATTGCGCTCGTTGTGTGCGACCTCCCTGCTGCACATCATGTTGGAGGGTTTGCAGGTGTCGGAAGCCATTTTCTTTGTACAGGATGTAATTGTTACCACAAAAGTAACTACGGGAACACTGACTATATGAACTGGACGCCACGCGACAAGGATAAGCTACAAGAATATGCTGAACAGTGGAGAGATGCGGCTACTATGGCTGAGCACGAACACGTTTTCAAGTCGCATGGCGTGCGCTATTCCGAACTTTGGCATCTTCCTTACTGGAATCCAGCCCGTCAGCTTGTCATCGATTCAATGCATTGTGTACTCGAAGGGCTTGTTCAGCACCATACACATAATTTATTGGGCCTCTCAACCGATCGTTCGCATACCCCACCTCCCTCTGGACCTGCTTTTCACTACAATTTTGTTTCAGTTGATCCGGAAATGGCAGCCACACGTTCCATGACGATGAAGGAAGTCGGTCAGGTCTCCGACATCCATAAACTCCTCACGACTCAAGCTCCTACTTCTGACGATCCAAATCTCATCGACACTTTCCTGAACGAGCTCCTCAATTCCTTACTGCAGAAGAATGTTTCTGCGCTCAAGTTCGTATGCGAGTCACTGCAATGTGTTCCCATCAAGAGGGGCAGGCTATATAAGGCTGATTATGCCAAGTCACTGATTGGATGGGTGCATCCATCCCGTATTTTGATGCCATTATTAATACTGAGACACTGAAGCGTCGAGATATGCCTTTCACAACCTCTGCCAGTGACGCTTGTAGTGTTCGCTTCAGCATTAATGATGTTCTCCAACAAATCCGTGCAGTTATCCGCAATGCCGCAACACCAAGCTGGCTCACATCTCCACCACAAAACTTTGGCGATTCAGCAGCCGGGACAATTAAAGCTGATGAATGGCATTCACTCATCACTGTCTACATTCCTATTGCACTTATCAGTCTATGGGGTCAGCCAACCTTGGAAATCGAGCTTCAGGATCTCCTCCAGCACATGATGTTACTTGTGTCCGCAGTGCTCCTTAGCTGTGCAAGAACAACAAGCTCCACACGAGCAAACGCATACTGCTCATGCGTTACTCAGTATATTGGCAACCTCAAACAGATCCACCCAGGTTTCGGCTTACGACCAAACCACCACACTGCGATACATATTTACAACTTTCTTGTCCTCTTTGGTCCTGTCCATTCTTGGTGGGCCTTCCCGTTCGAGCGCCTGATAGGCATACTCCAATGCCTCCCCAAAAATCATAAGTTGGGTAAGTTTAGGTCATGTAACTTCCTCCCCTCCACTACATGCTCACAATCTAGGAGAACTTGAGAACACTATGCTACAAACATATCTCAATGCGAGCAGGCTTCGGGCTTGGTTATCCCGTCCACAATGCCCCCAAGCCATTCGTGAATGCAAGATCTTGCTGGACAAGGCTTACGGGGTCGATGATGAGAGGGACGACGACTTCAGATCGCATAAAGGAAAGGTCTCAACTGTCCCGCCCGACCTGAAGGGCTTAGTTGGCAAGAGTTCTGTGCCATTCCACGCACGCATCAAGTACATGGGCATCACGTACAGCCATGCCTCAACCCATCTTGGAAACTCATTGGTACTCTTCTATCCGCAGGGAGGCCGCTTGTCTCCGCCCATCCCAGGCTCAATAAAGTACATCTATGAGTTGGACGGAACACCCATCCTCGCCATTCAATGACAATGTGCCTTGTCTAAAGGTAATGATCTGACCGATGTATTTGCTGCATATCCGCACTTCCCAGCAAAAACATATTCATCCGCTCTCTCAAAAAACCTCGAAGCTGTGGAAATGGCATGGGTCCATGCACATTATGCACGTTGGGCCATTTCTGATGACCGTGTCGTGGTACTCTCCTTATCCCGTGTAAGTCCCTTGTCTTACCCATCGGCCCCAAGAACTAATTTCTTTCAGGATTAATTTTGTACTATTTGGTATCTGCCTTATTGTCGTGTTGCTACTACTGTCTATGTAAGCGCCCTCTTGGCCATTATCCCACTCCCGGCGTATGCCTTTGGGCAATGAGTGCAACTCAGAGGCATGATGAGCGGCGATGGAATGTTGATCAGGCGACGTTGTCGGGCGATTCGTTTGGGCTGATAATAAACATAAAATTTAGTGATCATGCATGTACTCGGAGCGAACTTCAAATTTAGTCAAAGGCTAATCGCGGGCCCCTGCTACACATATGTACCCCCACATGTGCTGGGTCCAAATTTTGAGTGTGGCCAGGTAATGTATGTAAATACTAAATCAAATGTTTGTGCCCTCATTTTTGTGTGGTCCATACTTTGAGTTTGCATTCACGTCTGGCGTGCATCCCTCCGGGCACACCAACTTGAAATATTCGCCCACGTCTGGGACTTCAGACAAACTTTGGGTCTGCACAACATCTAAAGGGTAAGCTAAATTTTATCTCTGTGATTCACGTGCGGACCAACATTTAGGTTAGTCCTAAATTTTAGAAACCCCGTGGTGTGGGTCTTTTTAGTATATAATTTGAAGTCCGCCGGCAGACCTACTCGTGACCTACTCGGGCCCACTTGGAGGCTGACACTGTTTACCAATGTTATCTTCCAGCCGCTGCTGGAGAGGTAGAGGGAATAAGGTTATACTGACTTTGAAAAATCTCGGACTTGTCCGCGTGCTCTCGGATATCGCCCTCTACCTCTCCAGCAGTGGTGGGAAGGAGCCTGGTGCTCGCCCGCATTTGGCGCGGTATGAGAACGCCACTAGTCGGATTGCCTCTTTGGGACACAAACGGGCGTCCTCTTTTGGAGTTCGGTTTATGCGTCGATATGGGAATCGGTATGGTTTGGTAAAGGGCGCGAGACAAGGGGACGTCCAAATTGGACGACAAGGTATGCAAGCCTTTATTAGCGCCTCCACGGGGAAAGCTCGACAGCTGTCTTCTCCCCGTCAGCGCTTTGCTCTCTGGTCAGCCCTCCCACATCCGACTCGTCGTCTACAACTGTGTTGGGATGAATTATCCACCGAATTGGTTTTACTCTGCATGTTCCTTTATTGGTTTTGTGTTGTGTCTGATCCCCCTCCCATGGCACCTCGAAGGTAACTCTATCTCCACAATCGACCCACCCTTGCCTGATATACTATCCAGCTTGGAATATGGGTACTTGCATGTACATGATCTGGACGGCCGCCGGATGTCTCGTCACGTTCATCAACTCTGTGGTTTGGAATTCGGACACGATCAATAGGGCGCCAGTCTGGTGCGATATCTGTGCGTGTTTCATCTTTACCTCTTCGCTTCGGCTTACCATGGGGTAGCCTCTCAAATCATACTCGCGGTCTCGGTTGCTCTCCCCGCATCATCTCTTTGTATCAACCGTCGTTTGTACCAGATTGCTTCCGTCCAGTCCGTGACCAAGACGCGCGCACAGAAGCGGCGCGATATCATGATCGATCTATCCATCGGTGTCGGAATCCCGCTTCTCCAGTTAGCTCTCCGTGAGTCCTGCAGAATCAATTCCGGGAGATTGTCATTCATTTGTCTCTAGACCCCATCGTTCAATCACATCGTTTCATCATCTATGAGCAGATTGGGTGCTTTCCAT
>JBBPUG010000615.1:0-18490 GCA_038094535.1 Tubosaeta aff. alveolata | reverse complement strand
ATGTACAGGTGCAATTCAAATGTCTGACTTTCAGTGTGGTAGTATGAATTCCTGGCCCTGTTGCTTATAGGTTGAGTTCATGTTTCTCGCAGGGGAAATACAACAAGATCAGTGAATAAATAGATATAATTCCTCGTGTTCCATCAGTGATGGAAGAGCCTCAGAGACGTGTGCGCGAACACGATCCCATGCTCGTCCGCCGCTTTGATACATTCGGCGTCCATTACGCTCCCGCTTGGCGCAGCAAGGTACGTCACTCCGCTCTTTCGCGCCCGATGGACATTGTCCGGGAACGGGAAGAACGCATCGCTCGAGCACGCTACCCCATCTAGCTGAGCCGCCCACGTCTTGCGCTCTTCCTCCGTCAACGCCGCTGGTACCGTCTCGAATTGCGCCTCCCACTGCACCTTTTCGCCGCCCTCGAGGACCTCCCCACTCACGAACAGGTCTATTGCATTAGCTTTTTCGGCGCGCTTGACGCCGTGTTTGAATGGGAGAGCGAGGACGCGCGGGTGGTGTCGGAGCCACCACAGGTCCGCTTTACCTCCTGCGAGCCGGGTGCAGTGGATACGCGATTGCTGACCTGCACCGAGGCCGATGATGGCACCGTTCTTTGCATACGCAACGCTGTTAGACTGTGTGTATTTTAACGCAAGGGTGGCGACAAGCAGGTCTGTCAAGGCAGTTGGGGGGAGCTGCATCGTATACATGATCATTGACGCATCTGCGGGTGAAGGATGCCCCGAGCTTGCCTCTTTCTTTTGAGTGACAATGTTGGAAAAGAGCGATGTATCGATCTTGGCGTCGTTTCTGCGCTGTTGTAGACTGATGCCATACACCTGTCGAGTTTCGATTTCAGGCGGAGTGTATGTGGGATCGATCTATTCATGGGATCAGATGTCGGACGCACAGATAGACAGGCGAAGCTACCTCGAGGACACAGTACTTGCCATCCTTTTTCTTCTTCAACACGTCGAGGGCCTCGGGCACATACCCCGGGGCGATCACGCCGTCGGAAACCTCCCTAGAGATGATCTTCGCTGTGGCGAGATCACATGGCGCAGACAGAGCGATGAAATCGCCAAACGAGGACATGCGATCGGCACCTACGTCATGCGAGTTAGATCTGCGGCGATATGCTTTGTGAGTGACCCACCTCGAGCCCGAGCGTATGCACATGCGAGCGGAGTCAGGGTCGCTTTTAGATCATCAACGCCGTAGACCTGTTTTTCGGTCTCGCTCAGCGCAACACCGACTGCAGCACCGGCGGGGGAAACATGCTTGAATGAGGCGGCAGCAGGAAGTTTCAGGGCCTCCTGCAGCTCCTTCACCAAGGCATACGAGTTGAGTGCATCCAAGAGATTGATGTACCCCGGCGACCCACACAAAACTACATGGATGACGTGAGGTGCTACACATGCGAACGCGTGAGTCACATACCCTTGAAGGGCAACTCGCCATCGGCCACGAATGCCTGCGCCGGTTTCTGGTGCGGGTTTGCACCATACCGCAAGACCAGTCGTTGCAACGGGGGATGCTCGGCAGATGATGCGTATTGCTCTCTAAAGTAGCCGCTGATCGCGTCGTCGTACTTGGCCGTCATTTCGAACGCCTTGAGCGCGAGACGGCTCCTCAGCGGTTGACCCACGCCCCCACTTTTCCAAGCACCCAAGAACGTGTCATAATCGGCCGGGTCTGACAAGACAGACACCCGGGCATGGTTCTTGGCTGCCGCTCTGAGAAGAGTGACGCCCCCAATGTCGATCTCCTCGACGGCCTCCGCAAGCGTGCACCCAGGTTTTGAGATCGTCGCGGAGAAGGGATAGAGGTTGCAGACGACGATAGTGATCTTGGAGATAGATTGCTCTGCTAGATCGCGCTCGTCAGACGGGATATCGCGGGCGAGAATGCCTAGCAACAAGATATCAATCGATTAAACGTATTCGGGAGAATACGGTTACCTCCGTGTACAGCAGGATGGAGCGTCTTGACGCGTCCACCGAGCATCTCTGGGGCCTTGGTGATGTGAGAGACATCGCTGATGTATCTGGTGAGATGATTAGCAACGAGACAAGTCAGAAACGCACTCGATCTGGATATTCGCTTCCCTGAGCTTTTTCGCGGTGCCCCCCGAACCGATGAGTCGCACACCAGCAGCATTCAGGCCCTGTGCAAGCTCAATCAGCCCAGTCTTGTCATAGACAGACAATAATGCTATTGGAGATGGTCAATACACTGATCTACGATGAGTGGATGGACGTACCAATTGGCTCGGACATGGTCGGTGATCAAGAGATGGGAAAGCACTTGGAGTCATGTTTGATAGACCTAGCATTACCTTACTTATCAGTAATTCAAACTACACTAGTATACATCCCCGGATTGTCAAATGGTACAATACACTGACCCGAACGTATATCTCGACCGTAAACCAAAACACAAGTAGAAAGTCGTTTACAAACCATCTCACCGTCCCTGTACACCAGCCGGTGCAGCCTTTCCCTGGGCCACGGGCATCTGCGGGTGACCCGGTTGCATACCTGGTGTCTGACCGTTCGGCATGCGGGGCATCCAGGCTGCATACTGAGCTGGTAGTCTCCCACCCATCCCATAGCTAACCGGAAAGCTGTACATATATTGTGGCATCATTTGCTGCTGGTTTTCCATGACTTGACGCTGCGCCATAGCTTGTTGGTTTGGTGGTATATGTGTCGCAACTTGTTGATATGCGTTTCCTTGCGCGTTTATATGTCGGAGCGGGAAGTATGCAGTCGGCACGGCGGGATGTTGAGGTTGGGTCATTTGCATTGGCAGCTGGTTCCGGGCTTGGGCTTGAGTTACGTTTGCTTGGGCTTGAGCCTGCGGTTCCTGGCTCATCCGCAGGTGCTGCAGGTACTGCATATTTGGATGTACTGTTGGTATTTGAGTAGGCAACGCGGAAGGCTGCGGAGTCGGTTGCGGGTGTGGTTGAGGAGCCAATTGATGGGGTGGCACGGGCACCTGGGGTGCATAACCAAGCTGGGGCGTTGGTGGTTTGGATTGAGAACCGGATGGTGCTACCTGGATAAAGTGGACTGCGCCAGGAGTTGGACGATGATCGGGATTGGGGAGCTGGGAACCAGGGGCAAGAGGTGAGGAGTGCACATGGGGGGCCTGTGATGAGGGCGGCCGAGGTGATTGGGTATAGCCACGCTGTGCTGGTGAACCAGTAGCAGCTGGTGCGCCAGCAGGATGTGGTTGATAAGGCGGATTAGGGGGAGCAGGTGAACGATTGTGCACAGGAGGTGATCTTATGGACGGTTGGGTCTGAAGCTGATTGACAGCCGGATGAGGAGCAGGAGTTGCAGTTGATCGCGGGTTCTCCGGTGTACTTGGGTATGGACTTCCCACTGGTTCCTTCTTGACTGGTCTTGGCTTAGATGTGTTGTTGGGGAGCTGTGACGTAGAAATAGTTGTTTGGGCTGCAGTAACGGTATGTGGCGGTAGGGTAGTAGTAGTACTTTGGGTGGCGGGCACAGAGGTCGGGCGGTTGGGTGGGTTCGCTATAGCTTTTGCTAACATTGCTTGGGACTCAGCGTGCCGTATTTCCTTCATTCGTTTCACAGCGTCCAATATCGTGTAGCTGGTGCCACTGGTTCATCGAGTTGCAAAAGAGGACTCGATATATATGACATACCTCGGGGCGTGAGAGCGGTTCAATCTTGGATTCATGAATTGTATGATCTTAGCGCGCCGCGCTTTCTCGGACTCGTCTTCCTCCTGCGTAATCGTAGCAATCTTTCGCTTCAAGGACACTGGGATAGATGGTGTAGAGACTCTGAGTGTATGATTGGCGATGCGAGTGAGGTGAGGATCGGGGTCAAGGCAAAGGGGTGGCGATGTGTGTAACTAGAAGAGCCAGATTAGTTCAACGGAGTGCATGAAGATGACGCATACCAATATTTGGGCCTCCACCTCGAGCACTTGAGGATCCGTGAGCTTGGATCCGGTCCGTTGATTTACTAAACATAAGTCGGCCCAAAGACTCTCGCCGTTGGGGTGAAGCGTCACACGACTCTTTTCTGGTTTTTCTAGCGGCGGATCCTTTGCTCTCTTCGGACGATAGTCGAGAAGTTCAACTAACATACAACCTAGCAACAAAATATCGGTTTGGGTAAGATTGAATTGGAATGACATACCATCATAGAAAGGAAGATGAGCCGAGTCAAACAGTTCAAGATAGTCCACTGGTATACGGTGTGCTCGGACATCGTCCAGCAAAGACTAGAATGAATGAATGTTGAGAGACTCGAGGAACCGGACAAGTCTCGGCTTACAGCAACAGGATTGTTGTAGGGGAACTTTGGGCCAGTGTTCAGTGTCCAATAGTCCGGATAGAGATGGATAGAGAAGGATGGTGGTTCGGACTCATACTTGTCTAATAGCTCTTCGGCAGAGCGCGTGATGTTGTAACCCGTCATAGTCGTCGTCGTCGTGAATGGCGGACTTGACAGATACTGGTGACTTCTACTTCGGCTTTCCGAAGTCAAATGTACCCGCAAACTTGCCAACGGTGAACTCGACGACCAGCAATGGGCGCGTTAATCAACTCGGACAAACGGTTGGTGATTCATCTGTGTTGATTATATAAGCAACCACGGGCGCCAGTAACCGTGGGAAAACCGACTTGTTGAGATGGAAGGCCAGCTTAAAGAAGTTCGTTTCATAAAACATATGTGCTACAACTCTGAACTAATAATCGTACTAGCTAATACCGTTTTTGAGGGACAGAAACCCCTCTGTGCGCCAAATAGCGATTTCTAACCTTGTTGGTCAGACTCCCACAGACTCCCCATATCGCCCTATCTTTTTCCAAGGACTCCAGGAAGGGGGGCTGCAGAAACCCCAGGAGACGCCTATTGTCCGTGATCTGAAACTGCTTTGTCGCGACCAGCTGGTTTGAGCCTCCATTTGTGGGTCAGGACTCATCCACATGACGTCCGATATTAGGCTATCGCGCACGATGCTTTCCGTGCGCTCGTGAATCTCTCAGATTCACCACTTCTCGTTCCCTTTTTGTCCGAGCCTTCATTCCTTACATTTATGGTGTCATACATATTGGTACGTCATTCCGTGTCCTCGATTTCGCGGATCCCTTCATCTTGGACAGAATCCGGACGCAATTCTCGCGGATCTGGCATCGATGCTTTTATCAAATCTGACCAGCTCATCTCAGACATGTGCTACACTCTTGCAACTGCAGATCCAGATGGTCCCAGTGGTTTCGACTCAGCCCCCTACGATTTCGTACCATCCAGTGGACTCGCGGTCGGCCACGTGTACCACCCCTAAACCACATCCCGCCGTAGAGCCAATGTCAGTTCACGCTTTACCGCTTCTCGTCGAGGCGTTTGTTCAAGGCGTATCCGTGACTTCTACTCCCATCCCGGAACGCCTTCGAAAGGGTGACCTCCACTTCTTATCTAGCGTATTTGCCAACATCAGTGCAGTAAGAAATCACGAAATGCTTGCATTCTGTCCCCTCACACGACCATTATATTATCGCAGTCGCCTATAGGAAGTCTCTTCTTTTTAACCCCAACCGCGGGAGTTGTGAAGTCAAGTTCCCCCGAATACCCACTTTCCAAGATCATTTCGTTCACTGAACATCCCAATGTTGTACGAAGACGTGGAGTGGCTTCTACGATCAAGTAAGCCAATTTATCGACCTTGGATTTTTCCAATACACTTTTGTCATTCCAAGGAACTGTGCTTTTCATGCCGCTGCACACCAAGCTATGCTGTCTCCAGATACAGACGAGGTCGCTGTACCTCCGTCGACCACAGTCGCACCGGGCATGGATGCGTTGCCATACATTTTGCTTCCGTTGGCTGGCCCAGAAGAACTCGATCTTGAGGCAAGACTTCTATCTATCAAAGCATATGCGACTCATCTCCGTTTCACATTTCCAGGGCCAAGAAAAGCTACCCTCTGCCCTACAATTTTTGCCTCCCACAAAGAAGAGGGAGCAAGATCCGGCACTACGTCAGACACACGTGGAGACACTGCTCTTGTTATGTACCACACGTTGGGGTCGTGATTTCTTGCGAGCCAGCGGCGTATATGAAATAGTTCGCGCAGCACATCTGGTGGAAACCGTCGACAAGGTAAAGCCTAACCTTGTGTGCAGCGAGGCGAAGTCTGACCGTGATGGTGAAGGTCTCGGAGCCCATCGAACGTCTGGTCCAACTGATAAAGGGGGAAGAAGGTTCCGAAACTGCTGGCAACGCAACGGCCGCTTCAGTAAAGGAGTATGAAGACTCTGACGACGAAGACAATAAAATCGAAGAAGTTTAGACACAGTACATGCCCCAATCAATTGGCTTTGCGCACCCTGCGACGGAGCTTGTGCAACGCCAGTTGTTGCGAGTGAGTCAAGCCGTATAGGAATGCAGTTGGGAGTTCTCAAGGAGCCCTTTTTCATGATGATAAATAGCTACGTATATAAGGCAACATTGTGACCACGGCATCCCGATAGGCTTGAGAACTGCTGCGAGTCAGTTGGTCTGGATGCTCGTGAGCAACGTTTTTTCTTCGTGTCAAGGTGATCGAGTGTTGTGAACATCAAATTCTTTCTTTCTGCTGCAAGGTGTTGGCACAGCTTATCATTTGTTCCACTTAGTTCATGTTATAGACGCAGGTAGTGGATCTCGATCCGATCAATCCGCTGTCATTGGCGTGCCCATCATGGTATTCTTGTTTTGATGGGACCCATGATACCAGCTGTTGAGACGATCAGCTTTTTTTCTTCTGAGCCGGTAAGTGTGTTGCGTCGAGCTGTATTCGGATATAAATACTTACTCCTAGCCTTGGCGGGGCGCAGACCGGTTGAACCCGAACCGTATCCAGACCTGGTCCATACTAGGGTCCCTTACGACAGGTTGCCAGCCGCTACGCACATTCACCCTATCTCCAATCCAGAGGCGTCACAGGCCACCCCTTCATAAGGAAGTGTCTCACCGGAAATTTCACCTCAAGTGAAAGGTGACAAAAAGCTATGATTCAGTAACGTAATGTGGAAGGCGCGGGTCTTGCAAGAGCGGAAATCAAGTGCGAGTGAAGACGTCCCTAGCAGCCTGGAAGGATGATGGCTGTTTGCACGCACTTTGGAGGCCTGGGAAGCGCACGGTTCATTCTCCTGGGACAGCCTTATCTCCTTTCCCATAGAGTATCGACGGCCATTACGCATTCTTGCTTTGCGTGTATGGTGTCATCTGACGCACGCATCAATCCATGGTTCCTCATGCGCCACGCTGACCAAGAAGGATGACAAACAATAGCCTCCCAACTTTATGCTCGGTAGCAAACTACCTGAAGAGGATACAGTGCCTTCGTCAGTTCCCGGTTGTACCAGTGGAGCGCTAGAATCTCGACTGAGCGGATATTGAATTGCCGGAATATACGGACTTCCAGAAGTTCTTCAACGTTGATACACGCACGATGGCAGTCGGCGCATCGAGCCACCCGATCCTTGTTCTAATATGGTCCCTGCGGGCAAGCCTCCGTGTGTATGCTGACAGGCAAAGAACCATGCGCGTCCACTTCGCTTGTTTCCTGCAGCATGCGGTCCTCTGTCCTCGAACACGAACGGTGCGTAACACTGTACCTTTATGAACGGCCTTGTGGCCTGATAGAAAATGGTAGCGCCACCCGACTTGCCATTTTTGCGTTGTGGCGAATTGCGCCTCCACCGTTCACGTTCAGGTCTCGGAAGGGCCCGCGCACAACGGCGGCGGCACAGACCTGGAATGGAACCGTTTTTCACTGGACTCCATTGCTCCGTGTATTCTTCCGGGCCATCCGAATGCCGAGGGCGTCGGCATCGTCCTGGCCAGAACACGTCTTTTATACCCCTGCATCTTTTGTCACTTGGGCGTTTACAAGACATTCAGGGTTATGACGTGGGTTGACAACCAGCAACTTAACTTTGTTTCGCAAGATGCCCTTTTTTCAAGCATACGTCCCTGCGTCCCGTCACATTCTTGATATGCCTTTTCAGGCCATTTTTACCACTCTCGGTGCCAGCAAGGATAACAAGCCACGAGGCGTCTTGAATGCAATTGAATGGCTTACGTATGCGATGTGGACTGTCTTTTCAAGGTTAACTTCCTGACAAGTGATAATCGTTCCCTAAGCCGCACGGCAATCATTGGAATAACGGAACTTAGCTTTTATTTTCCAGTGCCTGACCCTGCGGAGATCGATCCGATAAACTTTGATGAGAGCCTGCAGCGTGGAGTCTCGCCAAGATATGCAAACGTCTCTTTTTCACAAACGGCCACCGGAGCCTACTCTATGCATTCTACCACCCTATTTGTGTGTAACATTTTAAATTTAACCAATCGAATTAATCTGGTGTACCCCCCGCACATTACAAGAAATTGTCCATAAGTTGGGAGGGCAGTTGCCACGAGGGGTACATGTGAATGCACGAGCGTGCTGACCAATTTTTACGGAAATGACGCTATGCCCTCCTCCCATGGTCACCAAAGTCGCTCCTACGGTCCTGAGACCCATACGAGCCTTCGTCTTCGCTCCCTCCGCTAGAGCCTACATGCGTCTCGTCCGCGTGGTGTTGTGAGCTCTGACCTCCTGTGTCACTCGCGCGTGACCGAGCTTCTCCCCGCGCCCTTTTTTTCAGCTGTGAATTTGATTAAAACGCGCAGGCGTCAGAGAGGGAATCTCCTGTGACGTACAAGTTTGGCATACACGAGGCCACAAGCATTACACAGCGTTCTCGGGCCTTTATTTGTACCGTCAACGTACAGGCGACCGGGAATAAGACGACTACTTACCGAGTGGGCCACGACGCCATTCAGGCGTTGATGTCGCGTTGCATCCGAGACATGTTTGACCCTCCTGTGCATGTTCCTCCCCCTTCTATATCAAAAAAGGCGTGATCCATACGCATCATGAATTTGCATCCGCGGCACAACATTTACCTGTCGTTTTGAAGTCGGCCCGTCCCTTTCGGCCGCAATCGTCGTAGGCCGACCATCGGGGATCGCAGATTGAAGCATCTGCGCCCCATAGGTGGCGGACTGCAACATGCGCTCTATGGCGTCCACCGGTGGGGAGTGGGAGGTGCTCGGTCCGCCCGTCTTCATATTCTTGGCGTTATCCATGATAAGCCTATAGAAATCCTGCATCTAAGGGACATGAATTAACCTCAGGGGACACAACGGCAACGCGCGGTGTGATCACCTTGACATAATCCGGGCCAGGGCTCGCTGGGGCAGCAGGGGCCATGGCTGGCGAGTCCTTGTCCTTCCGCCTGGTCCGCGGCGGCGTGGCATTAGCGGGAAGCGATTGGGAATACCCACTGTCCTGCCTTTTGGGCTCGTGTGGCTGCGGCAAATTGCTCGGGGGGAAGCCGCGTGTGTCTGGGGTGGACGCTGGGGGTGGTGCGTCTGGTCGGGGGGCAGGCGAGGCATAAGTCATCTCCGTCTGCATGGACTGGGAAGTAAAAGGCTGTGCGTATTGCTGAGGCGCCCATGATTCGTGTTGCCACTGCTGGGCATGGGTGGAGGAGATGCCGTACGGAGCCGACGGGTATGTGGCGGAGGACGGGTATGAGGGGGATGGCTGAAAATTCGACGGCTGTGGTGGAGATTGCGTCTGAGAGGTGCTCGGGCGTACTGGGCGCCCTGAAGCTTGAGCAGGGGGCGGGGCGGAGTGGTCAAATGGAGTGGTGGGATATGACGAATAGTCGTACGAGGAGCCGGGTTGCTGATGATGATACATGGACCTGTACAACGCAGGGATGGATTGCTATTGAGACACGGCGGTAGTACGCGCTTTTATGCGTGGCGATATTGCAGGAATAAAGGAGGTGTGTGCCAAGTCAGAAGGGCGAGCCCGGGTTAGGAGATTCTGGTATGCTTGACACGAGGCTAGCTATAAAGCCGAAATGAAAGGATGAGTGAGAGAAGAGATCAGCATCGAAGGGAATTAATGATTGGCTTTAGGACGCAACGGTGAACCAGGACAGCAGGCGGTTCCGCTCCACACGGCTGCGGAGGCTGCAAGCGTAGGAGACGCGCATCAGAACGACTCACATTATAAGATGGCCTCGGAAGCTGGGAAACCAGCAGCTGGGATCTATGAGAACAGCATCAAAGATCGGCGAAAGAAAGCGAGGCTTGTGAGTCCCAAGAACAAACTGTGACTATTTGATTCCGCTGTCAGACGTCAAGGCCGGCTATTGAAGGTGTCGTCGGAGGCTGATTACTGATCGCTAGTTAACTACGAATCTCGTCCCACTGCATACCATACCGTTGTCGATCGACCGAACGTGGTGGTGGAACCCGTGTGGAGGCCGCACCGCAAGCATCCGGGCTTCTCGCCAGATATGAGTAACACGCTATCCAAATGTCCGTTTTATTAGATAAAAATGTGAGAGGGAGATATGATAATGATGACAGTAGTGCGACTCATTCATAACAGTGATGGCGTGTGTCGTGTCGTGAGTAGAACGTTATCCAGATGGCAAGTGTTCCTGTCCCTTTCCCTTCCTAATCGACTTTCCGATTGGAATCCCCAGCAGCTCGTCCTCGCCATACTCTTCTTCTTCGTCTGAAATACCCCGCGCCGTGCTCTTGGTACCCAGCCCACTCGCGCGTTCCTGCGCTCGCCTCCGCCTACGAAGAATCTGCTTTCGGTCCCGAATCGCTCGGCGGTACTCGGTCCCGTCACCATAAAACAGCAAGTACTCGCACCGCGGACAAATCCACTCCTCCACGGGATCAACCATCTGGGCCTTGGCGACACTCTCCTTCCGGCGACGAGGAGGGAGTTCCGCAGACAGAAATCGGAGCGGTTGAGGTCCGACTGAGTTTTGCGCGTTTAGGGTGGCCTGCGCTGCGTTGACGTGCCCAGAAGAAACAAGGCGTGAAGGGACGTAATTGTCGCGGTGGTGCGGGTTTGACGCAATAGCCAGTCCATTACGCTTTTTCTTCTTGCTCCCGCGAGGTTTTCCTGATGGGGACAACTCTAAAGAGTCCGTTGATGCGTCCACACAGGGCAGCAACTTGCTCGCCCGTTTCGTCCGAGATGTCCTGTTTGCAACGAGGGCTGCCTGTTTTGCTTCCGCGGCGGCTTTGGCTGCTCTGCCTGCCTGCCGCGCGAGCTCGGTTTCGAAACGCGAACGCAGTGCCAGTACCTCCTCTTTCGTAGCGCTGAGACGATCGTAAGCTGAGATGATGGCCGAGATCATGTCAAGCTCTACCACGCTGACGAAATTACCACTCACTCGCACTGGGGAACGTAAACGTGAACGATGTGGTCGGAAATGGGACACCTTTTGACGCGGCCTTGCTCGCAGACGCCTTCGCTGCTGCAGCGCGGGCTAGCCGAGGACCCTGTCGACGAGACAGCCGCACTTTTGGCGGAGCAGCGTCCGAGGAGAACATGGTGCTAACAAAGGGCAGGTGTGTCGACAGTGCCTGATCAAGCGCTAGCGCGTCGCCGAGTGCCAGGGCACCGAGAACAGCAGCGAGCTGACGTTTTCTGTGTTTGAGTAGCTCCTTGTGCTGCAAGCCCGCGAGGGTCGAGGGACTCATTTTGCCTTTCCACGGGAGCTGAGCCAGCGAAGAGGGCGGAGCGACAAGCACACCCAGATCTTGATCCGGCCTTGCCGTTGACAGCATGCCGTCCTCCTCGACACTGAGTGGCAAGCTCACCTCCCTTCCGTTTACGGAGGCAGACACGTTTGCGGGCACTTTTCTCTTCTTGGTGTTGCCCGGCTGCTGGAGATGGTCGGTGTCATCACCTTCGCTGTGATCCCCGTCCTGCTTTCCAGATCCCAGCCCGTCTGCGAATCGTTGGTACAAATCGCCTGAGAGATTCCCGTCGTCGACGTCACCGTCGAGCACGGAGGAGTAATAAGACTGCAAGGCCATTTGGGATGAAAGGGAGTCTGCACGTGCGATGAGCTCCTCCGCAAGTGATTCCGTGCCACCGAGAAGGTCAGTGAGGTCGTCTGGTCGTGCAACCAGGTCAGATGTGCGTCTGCGTTTAGGTAACGACTTGAGCCTCCTCTGGTGGAGCATCGTTGGAAAGAAAATTTCTGGTCGACAAGTGGTAAAGAAACACGAGTTGACGTGTAGCCGATGGCCAACAAAGTTTATACAAGTCTACGAGTCAAAGGAGTTACGATACAAAGGATGTGCGATGCTCTAACAGTTATAAATGTCTCGTGATGCTAATGAAAGGATATCAATGTAATGCCCGACTTGCGCGTCGCAATGCCAATAAATCATAGGGTATCGCGAAACGAAAGACTGACACTAGTGTAGGTTGTGTAGCTGCTCATGGTCTACGGCCCGCCGTTACGTCTATCTATAATGCAGTCGGAAGTGAGGGTGGCGCGCGGAGTGGAGGGCGGAAGAAGACAGGACAGGAGAACAGACGCGCCAATGATAATAGAAACATAGTAGGCCGTGTAGGCGTCATGATGAGCAGGTGCAACGAGACAAATCCATGGAAGAGCAGCGCAAAAAAGTCCGGGAGTCAGAGCGAAAAACAGAGAGCGAGAATGAAGCGAGAGGCCGGTTTTTTAAGTAATGGTTTGCATGTGAGACCAGATCGATAATAAAGGGGGCTTGAAGGACCGCGTTTAAGAAGCGAACGACCAAGGTGGCGTTGTTGTGCTGCACTTGGGATCCTTCACCACCAGCTGGATCCACCGTTGCCATAACTATTTCCGCCCCCACTATAACCACCGTAAGACGGTCCTCCGCCGTATCCTCCCCTACCACTATAGCCGCTATAACCGCCTCCACCATAAGAGTTGCCGGACTGGCGATAGTCACGATTGCCCCCACGACCCCTACCAGGTCCACGCCCACGACCACGGTAACTGCTGCCGAAGGTTGTCTCATGTGCCACGGAATCCAACCACGCTGGTATTTCCTGGTTCGCTTCACGGAGCAGTTCCATCAGATCCCTGACGATGTTCTTGTTACCGCGGTTGAAGAATGCCGTAGAAACACCCGTGTTACCCGCGCGACCAGTACGACCAATGCGGTGTACATAATCATCAATGTCAGAAGGCAGATCGTAATTGATGACATGGGTAACATTGGGAATGTCGAGACCACGAGCGGCGACGGCGGTGGCAACAAGAATAGGTGTTCGTCCAGTGCGGAACGTTTGCAATGCTGTCTCACGTTCACGCTGAGAACGGTCACCATGAATAGACGTGGCTGGGAGATGATTGGTCATGAGGAAGTCGGATAGCATATCAGCCATCCTCTTGGTCTCAACAAAGACGAGGGTGAGACCACCGGGGGGCTCAGAGGCAAGTAGGTCGAGCAAGACGGAACGCTTGTCGTGGTCTTCAACGTACTCGATCTTTTGCGTGATGTTCTCCGAGGTAGATCCTACACGTCCAACAGAAAGGAAAATGTAGTCTTTGAGAAAGTCACGAGCGAGCATTTGAATATCGCGGGGAAAGGTAGCACTGAACATCAGAGTCTGACGTTCCTGCACGCCAGGCATATCTTCGCCTTGTACGATCCGTCTGATCTGGGGTTCAAAACCCATATCCAACATGCGATCAGCTTCATCAAGGACAAGATAACGGATGTTTGCCAAGCTGATGCGACCTCGCTCGATCAAGTCGACGAGACGCCCGGGAGTAGCGCTGAGGAGGTCACAGCCGCGCTCGATCTGACGCAGCTGTTGGTTGATGTCGGCACCTCCGTAAACAACGGCGGGGCGAACCCAGGAGCGGTAGGCAAATTTACGGGCTTCCTCGTGGATCTGACTAACCAGTTCACGGGTAGGAGCTAAAATGAGGGCGGTAGGGTAGGCTTTACGTGTGCGCGAGTAGCCCATCTGCGGTGTCTCGGCAGGTGGTGCACGGGGCCCAGAAGCGAAGGATGCTGAAAGGATGGGGAAGAGAAAGCCACCTGTTTTTCCTGAACCCGTCTATGGTTGTACGTCAGCTAGCAAGTTCAAGTGGAGTAGAGGAAAGAAGACTCGCCTGGGCACAGGCCATTAAATCTCTATAGGCAGCAACGATAGGAATGGAGTACTTTTGAACCGGGGTTGGCGTAGTGTAACGAGCGAAAGAGATATTCTCAAGGAGAACAGGATCTAGTGGAGGGTTCGTGAATGCAGTGATGGGTTCGGGTACTCCGGCTCCAGTAGCTTCAACGGGGATATCATCATATTTCTCAAAATTGATACCAGTGTGCTGCTTGGATGGATCGGATGGATCTCCAAAAAGTTCCTTTTCAAGACGCATGTTGCGCGAACCGACGACATGAGCACCGTTGCGCCAGACACCGTGTCCAGCTACCTCGCGGGAAGGGCCGTCTCCTCGGCTCTCTTTCGAGGTCCAGCCGTTTGTAGTGGGGCGACCTGCCCAATCATTTGAAACACCCCCACCACGGGGGGTGCCAAAGGCGCCGTTTCCGAAAGCACTGGATCTACTCCGGTCACTGTGTCCGCCACGCAATGATTCATAACCACTGCGGGGTGATGCGCGGGGGTCGTTCCAGCCGGTCCTAGACGAGCGCTCATCAACTGCGGAGTTCGATTGAGGATGCCATTCAACATACCCATTAGAGGATGGAGAAGATGGAGAAGAAGCAGCGCGCTGCGCATGTCTCAAGTGGGGTGGAACATATGTAGATTTCGACCCATTAATGCCGAGAGAAGCTGTGAACAAGATGAGAGTGAGATGGAGAGAACAGGAAAGATACACCAACCAAACTGAGTCTCGAGACTTGAATTACCGTTTACAATTCCATTGGTCATATTAGAAAAAGACGATGAACCTGAAGTTCTCTTTTTTTTTTGTTTTCTGTACTGAGTGTGTTGGTGTTGTTGCTGATGGGAGGAGGAGAAAGAAAGCCAAAAAGGACGAATCACCACGAAAAAAAAATCAGATGGGAATTGCTGACACATTTTCTCTGTTTGGAATGAAATTCTCACACATTGCCAAGCAGCATTTGAACGCCTCCACGTTGAATCATTGCAGACATGGCTCAACCTCAGCTTCAGCAACAGCCCCAAGGACAACCGGGGCAGTTCGGCCCAATGCAGCGGCCACCGCAGCCTGACCCCGTCATGCAGGCGCGCATCGACGCCGACTTTCGTCCAGTCGATCTTGCCGTTGGTGGTCCTGCCCACGCATTCGCGTTTTGCAGCAAGCACAAGGTCGAAAAGTGTAACGAGTGCAACGTAGACTTTACCTCTCTTAATCGCATCTCCAAAATTCTCGTCATCAATCCCAACCTTCGCTGCCCACCCCCTACAAACGTTGTGCAACAAAAGCTGTCCCAGGCCGTCACGAATACAAAAGAAGAAGGAAATGTGCGCATATGTGATATGGACTGTAGTACGCTCACTTATCCATAGGTAGAATCTTTACAAACTCGGTAAACACAAAGAGGCCCTCTCCAAGTACAATCTTGCTGCAAGCATCGCCTTGCAACGACCACCTTGGGAAAACTCGGCAGTCTTTAAGGAGGAGCTATCTACCGTCGTTTCGAATCGGTCGGCAACTCTCCTCGAGCTTGGGGACTACCTCGGTGCTCTAGTTGATGCGGAGACCGTCGTCGCTGTGCGTCGTAACTGGGCAAAGGGCCATTTCAGGAGGGCAAAGGCACTTGTGGAGCTCCGTCAACTCGACGAAGCTATCGAGTCAATCTCCCTAGGCTTACAGTTTGAGCCAAATAACGCCGTGGGTTCCATCTCTCGTTGCCTCGCACGTACCTGACCGCTGTGTAGGAACTGAATGGTTATATGAACGAGCTCCAAAAACTCGCCGAGAATCATGCCTCTACAACCTCTACGTCTAAAGATACATGACGCTTATTCACCCGAGTTTTGTACAGCACATCTCCGATCCACTTTATCGCTTCCTGTGCCTTCAGTCCAGATTTACCATGTGTGCAACCTCGGAACGGATCCATCGTTACTGCGATCATATATGCTATCCCCCTACACTTTCTAGGTATGTTACCCTCGTGAGACGCCGTCGTTGATGTATTCTTGGGGAATCTCTCAGTGAAGGTATGACGGCTACGTTAGCAACATATCCTATCAGTCACGTACAGTTCAGCCTCGTCCTATCCTGTGATCACAATTGACTTGGCCAGCCCAGAAAGTGGATTTATTGGACCCTTCAGTTTTAACTCGTCAAATTATGATTCCTCTGGCAAGTTCCGATCATCTTGATGAATACACCTCGGCTTGATTGAAACTTCCAATAACACCATAAACGAGTTGAGCGCACACTTGCTGTAGACCACGCGCTTCATTTTCCAGTGATGTCACCGTTCGGCTAGGGTACGCCACCGCCCATACCATAGCTGCCGAAGCTATTGATCATACTGCTCTCTTCTGTTAACATATGCTTCTTTGGATTCTCGTCGCGCACATCGTTTCCGACAGATCCACTCAGGCAACCAAAGGTTTGCATCATGTTCCTGCTAGAAAGACCTGGCGTCTAGTGAATTATTCTAGGGTTAGTCTTACATGAGCAAGGAATTCTGTCAAACTAAGGGGGCCTCTCGAAGCTTGTACCACAATTAAATTGAGCCTATACTTGCTGTAGGAAGGGTTGTGATCCACGCAATCTATTTTACGGTGACATCATCTTTGATCGGGAGATATGTCAACCACAGCCTAATCAATTAAGCAGCTGGTCACTGATAGCGCTCACAAGTGGTGGTGTCTATCGTTCTACCTAATGGATATGCTTTTGTAAGTTCTGATCGCAAATGTGGTTGATGGATTTATCAGAATAAACTCAAGGGTCATTGTGAAGCATTCAGCCAATTCTGATGACACTTGCATCCAGTCCCATTTGGGTACTGTGGGGTTGCAGATGAGCATATAAAACCCTAGGCACCATGTGTTATGCTTGGCCTGGGTAAGGTCGAGCGTAGCCTCAAGGGTCAAGGGTTTACGGTAGTCGCTTGTCTCTGTGACGAGAACACTGCCTTTCACTGCAGTGGAATCAAAGGGGGTCAAGGGTTCGAGGAGCACCTCTCGTTGAGAGGAAGGTGCAAGTTCTCTGTAAGGAGCATGAGGGAGACGATGGAAGTACAAGGTCAAGATTGAGGAGGTCTAACTTAGGGTACAGGGTCTGTACTCGAAGGTTTATATACTACATGGAACAAACAAAGGTAAACATGGAATGAGTCATACGTTGTAAGACGAATGAGTCATATCGTGCGAGAGGAACGGAAGAATGAGTCATGAAGGAGTAAGCTTGATGATGAGCAAGTGCGATGGAGTCGGATAGGTGAGTCATCAAGGAAAAGAAACATGTCGGTGTACACAAATGTCCAGAAAGAGAACACAGAGAAAGAAAACGTAACATTACCCCCGTACTAGAGTCGAAACCCCGATGAAGACATTTTAGTAGTCATCCCTGGTAGGGGATCCAGTGATGTTGTCCCAAGCCGTCTGATCCCAGACATCTTCGTGATCTACTGGTGAGGGAGGTCGAGGGGAAGCGCTGCATTGGTGGTTGCGACGAGGGGGTCTCCCTCCAGTGGTGATACGAGTGGTTCGTCTGCCGCGGTGAGTGGACGAAGTAGAGGATCTTGGTGAGGATGGGGTGGGAGACGTTCCTGGGCTAAACGTGGTAGCTCCTTGGACAATATGAGGACAATTGGCCTGAATATGTCCGGGACAAGTGCGAAGGCAAAAGGGGCATTGATACTCAGGGCAGTCGACACGACGATGTCCCAGACGTCTGCAAGAAAAACATGCTCTAGAGTACCTTGGGTCCTCCGGCCTAAGGGGTCGGTCTCGAATACCTTCCCTCCTAACGCGTTCCCTTGCCATGATGGCCCCGAAGATGGCGCTTTCTTCAGTGGTCAGAGGAGCTGATGAGGCTTCAGGAGTGGGAGGAGTAGGAACAGGTTGTGGAACGGGAGGAGATACTGGTTGAGGAGGGGACGGTGGTACGGAGGTTTCAAGTAGATGTTGTTGGGAAGCGGCTAGCTCTCGGAGGTATCGTCGTATGTCTTCGCAGAACTCGTTGTATCCCATTTGGAAGGCTAAGGTGGCGGCAGAATGACGGATGGCAGCCTGAATGGCTCGGGCACAGGTTACTGCACTGTTTGGCCAGCCGGGGGATCCAGAGTCAATGATAGAGAGGAGTTCGTTTTGTCGAAGGATAAAGGTGAGAGCAGCGAACGGGGAGTTGAGGTCAATATAGTGCTCGATGGGGCTAGCTAGCCGAGGGTCATTGATGTACTCTAGGAGGGTAGTCTCATAGGTCTGCGGAGGTTCAGTGACACGAAGTCGATGGGCATAGATGGGGACGTCAACGGAGACTACGGCAGAGGGATCTACATCAGGAAAACCACCCTGTGGGTATTAGGATATAAATCTTATAATATCTTATATTACATTGTATTCTGTGTAATAGATACCTAATAAATACTTTTTAGTTGTATTATCAAATATTTTCAGATAATA